>LIAE01006986.1:0-16586 GCA_002287525.1 Diploscapter pachys
ATCTGAATGAGAATGACGATTCAACGATTCACAGCATTCAGATATTCAAATATAGATGAGAAGGAGTGAAATTGCGCGCGCGTTTCATAAACAAATAACGATGCCCAATTAGGTAATCCGTCTGCAGGTCATTCTCCAATCGAATTGCATATAAAATAATGAAAAACAGGTTGCCCCCTAACAAAACCACACCAAATCGTAGCAACTAGTAGTAATGCATTAGTAACTATTTACAGGATGAAAAAGTAAATTGACCGACTGGAGATTGGGAGTGGGGCATGAGAAAATCACTGACAGAAGGGGAAGGAGAGTAATGCACTTGGCAAGGACAACACCTACACTCCTCACTCATCACTACTGACTCTGCGATTCTGACTCTGATTCTGACTGCATACTTACTGTCGTCATTAAGGTTAATGGCATTATTAGAGAAAACTTGTCGAGTCGATTTGGGAACTAGCCAATGTCCATTTTTTCCACACATTTTATTCGTTTTATTTATGTTACGACATAAGGAAATGCAGTGCAAACCAAGTAAAAATGCATGACAGACTAGTTTCATCAAAAATTCAACAATACTGATTTTTATCGCCGCGCAGGCAAAATATCGAAGTCAACGAAGATCATAAATTATTAAATTTAGAGAAATAGAGTGTAGTGACGTGTGATGTTATCTGTTGTTGACCAACTTTCGATTTACAATTCTTTACGACTCATCATCTGTGTGCATGGTTTGCTCTGCAGCACAATTGACGTAAAGAGGATGCAAGTCGATAGTTGAACTTTGGAGAGGAAGCTACAAAATTTCAGGGCAATTCAATAATAGTTTGAGTTAAGAGGCCACGCCCTGCCTGACTCCATGTGTTTGCGTTGACAATACGACTGCTGAAGGCTGACTGCGATATGATTTGAGGTCGCATGAACGGAACGAAAAAGCAAAGGGAATGGGATGGGAGAGGAGAAAGTAAAGAAAACATGAAGAAGGACTGAGCTGAGTTGGTGAGTTGCGTAATACAAATGAGGTGATGAGGAGAGGATGAGTGAGTGAGTCTGTGAGTCTCTCCCTGCTCCGCTCTGCTCTGCTCTCTAACGGACTGGTCGGCCGCTCTATGTGCTGCTAATTGTCCCTCTCCTTCCTCCTTCCTCTCGTCAAACAAACCGTCACTTTCCCTGCTGCTGCTGCTCGTAGTCGTGTTCCTCAACATCAAAGCCGCAAATCAGCAATCACAGATATGCACGCTTCTGATAGATGAATCGGATGTTTAGATGGAGAATCAGAAAGACAGAAACAGACAGTAGCAAGCAGAAAGAGCGCTCAGCAAATGCAACATGCGTAAACACATTACAGCGACCATGCATAAATTAGGAGAATCAACGAAATTCACGAAACGCTCCCCGTTTCTCATTCGATTCGAATTCGATTGCATAAATCGGTGGATGGTGTTTGAACGAGCAAAACATGGCGTATTGTAACGGTTTCTGATGGGGTATAAGAGGAATGCAATGCCAAATTCTTAGACATTGTCAAGGTTCAAAGAACAGCATGAGGATTGCAAAATTCAACTAGGAAATTTGGAAAAATAATAAAAGATAAAATTATCATATGAGAGTTAGCAAAATCATAATTTGATCTTATGAAAAAATTATACACACGTTATTTCAAAATAATTTAGGGTCGAATATAAAATAATCGATAAAGTTAGGATAAAGCTGACTATTTGAATATATGTATCAATATTAACTAACAAGGAATGTAAACGATGTGTAATTCACGGATTTTTCTCAAAACTGGTATAGGTTACCTAAATCGAATGCGCTGAACACGTTAGTCAAGTAAAAAAGCTAAAGGTCCCAAATAGTACCACAATTTGGCTGCGAATTTCCCTTTGCTGCAGCAGCGAATAATGGTATTGCCAACACTCGATTTTACAATGTAAGCTAACTTTGGATTTTTGTTGATAAATTGTCAAGTGAATAGTTGAAATTAGGAGCCATTCGGGAGTTTTAGCGTTTTTTGCTTGATTATCGTAATCAGCGTATTCGATTGGGATTAACTACCGGTTTTGAGCATGATTGTGATTTAGTTTACTATTTCCTGTTAGAGATTATTCGATTTTTCAAATTCTGCACTCAATATGTACCAAATTCCATGTCTCTGAAAGCATTTCTATAATTTGCATGAAGGATAAATCTCTAAGATTTAGCGTTACGATTTTTGTTCAGTCTTTTTTAAAAACAATTTTGAGAGCAAAATTAGAAGTTTTTTGCGAATGAAGATCAGCTTATTGTTAAAAGAGTGTTAGGAAAAATGAGCGATTATGAAAACTTCAAAGCATAACGATAGGCGAAAAATAAGAATAATTTATTACTAGTTTTTCCATCTATGAAATTATTCTACACGAATTGATAATCAATGTCTGAAAGCGTGTTGTAGATAAAAAATGAAAGTGATAGCGAATTTGTAATTTTTAGTTGCTTAGTATCGGAATGAGCATCTGAATAAGCAGGTGGGTGCTAAATTTAGTGATGATTCATGCGAAAGGCAGCTAGGACAAAACCGTACACCATTGGAGAATTATTACTAAGAAAGCCTGGACCAAGAAATGGAGTGACGTGGAGGCTGAAGACAGAGGAAAGTCGATAGAATCAAAGGAAGAATATCGATTGCAGAATGCTGGAGATACAGAAGGAAGACTGACTCAGTCAGAGAAAAGACATTGACCTTGGAAAGATAAATGAACTGATAGAGGAAAACGATAAAGGGAATGATAATGGAAACCTTATCGGGAAGTTATTCGCCAGGAAAATTGATATTGTGAAAGCGTTATCAAATCATCAAATATCAAAACGAAAATGGGGAAAATTTCTAAATTCCAAATACCAAATATGATGAAGAAAACTTGAAATGTTGTCAAATAAATTGAAAAAGTAAATTGCAAAAAATCGAGAATTGAAAAATGCAATGGAGAATGGGGAAATAGAGAGGCAGACAGGGTGATGGAGAGTAGCAGAGGCACGCAGCCATCGCGTACAGTTCAGATTTTTCGGAAAGGAAAATAGAAAATAACACATACACACGGGGCAAAGTTTTGGGAAAATGTTTAGTTGAAAATGATTGGAATGTGGAGAAAAGTAAAGAAGAGGAGAGGAGAGATTAGGGAAGGGAAGGAGGGAAAGAGAAGGAACGAGGACGATGTAGTGACTGAGATGGGGGACAGTTTTGACACGGCTAGGCTAGGCTACTAGGAGGGTGAAGAGATAATATCTGTACAGATTAGAGAGGAATTGCAACAAGAGAAGGAAAGGAATGCAGGCAGATTGCAGGGAGATTGAGATCAGCCGATAGATGAAACGAGGGAAGAGAGGATGAAGGGAAAGGCGTGAACATGGAGGAATGCAGAGGGAAGATAACAGATCAACACAACATGCATATTACTGAAACACATAATATGTATATCGTTGATTGGGATAATGACGTTATTCCGATTCCTAGAAGATTCGACCGCTGCTGTTATACAATAGAAGCATCTAAAGCATCAAATCGTCTGACAATATGTAATTTCTCTAGACTAGTTGACGACCATCTAGCATCACATTACATCGAACCAAATCAAACTATGCTTGTGAAAACGTTACAACATCCACCATAAATCAATGATTTATCACCTTTTCTAGCGCTATCAAAAATGGAGAGGAAGAAGATTTGTTGCGTCATTTAAATATTCTTGCGCAAGAAAGTTCTATAAAATTTCTAAGTTATGCGATCAGTTTCTGGAAGCAAGCGGAAAAATGATTGCAGTTCCTGACAGATTGCTGAAATTTATACGTGAATTCCATAACAAAGGCGTTTATTATTGGGAATTGGCGTGGAAACATCGCAGAGAGGAGGGAAAAGAAGAACTTGGAACCGAACTGCGAACTGCGGATGCTGACAATTCATTCGGGGAAAAATGAAGACGACGTCAAAAAATACGCGAAATATGGTAGGAGCTGAGTGACCACGGGGCCACAGGAAAGGACACGCAGAATTGGGGAGTGAGGGAGTGCAGACAAGTGGGAGAGCAGCAGAGGGGCAGAGATAAAGAAAGGTTTCTCTGGTTTTCTCGCCCTTTTCCTCTCTCAAGTCTTTGAGACTGACTGCTGACTGTGTACCGTTCTTTCTCTTCACTCTTCCTTTCTTTTTCTTCTTTGCGTAGTTTTATTGATTGCAAAGACGCAAATAGTACAGGGAAGTTGAGATATCAGACAGAGAAAGGAATGCGAACGAGAGATGGGAAGGAGAGAGTGAGAAAGACTGTATGGAAGGAGGGAGATAGGGGATGTCTCGGACAGTCGGTTGGATGGTTGAAGGGAAGCTAACTGAGATCCGTCAATATCCCAATCCTCTTTCCCCTTTCATCTCGAATCCCTAAGTATGCAAAGGAATGCGCCTTACTGCCATCGGATACACAAATCCGACACAAATGGATTCGATTCAAAGAATGATTGGGAATAAAATCAGAAAAATCCTGCGGCGCCGAACTGAGGTCCTGATAATTCGCGAAAATATAAAAGAAGCCAATGCTGAAATGGAAGAGAGTGCAGAGAAAAAGATCCCCAAAGGCAGGAAAAGAAAGTGGGGGCGAGGGGCACAGTGCCTTTTGCAGATAGGCCACGCCCCTTTCTCTTGTCCACAAAAAGGAGCGATTTTCCCGACTTTTCGAGTTAAATTTTATCAAATTTTTTATTAGTGACGTCTTTTTTTCGGTGGGAATAGTTAGAGGAGCACCTCAGCCCCTGAAAAATGTAGAAAACATAGTGCCAGAGTGAATTTGGCAAAAGGGCTTGCGGTCCCTATATATAAATAGAAATTAATTGAAGTCGAAATTGTTTTTCCTGATAATTTCGTTCTTAGTAAGCGATTAGGTGAGGGAAGTGAAATTTGATGATCACCATGAATTATGATTTTTTTCAATTTCAAATTTAGAACGATTTCCTCCTCTCTGAAGATGAAAACGAGACAAAAATCGATCTAGAAGAGGAAATATTGCGTGAAAAGTGCAGAAAAGTAATCTAATTCTGATTTTACTATTATTTCATATTCCGCTTATTGTTGGAGATTATATTCACTTCTTTGCTTACTCTATTGGTGAATTGTGTATTGTTTTAAAATTTTCTTGTTAAATTTCGAAAATGTCGAAATCGATGTAGAATTCGAAGTGACATTATCCAGGGTTAGGAAAAATTACGGACCTGCTTTAAAATTATTATTAGAAAAACTACGAAAGGATTTCATACCCTGATTTTTATATTGTGAGTTCTCCTTATATGTAGGAACATTTTGTTATGTCATTTGGTATACCTATCCACATATTTATGGATTTGCGGCTTTCTGAAGTTGACGTTGAAAAATCATTTTGCAAGAGAGGATATTTTCACTGACATAGTTGATAAAAGTTGCGTGTTTCTTGGAAAAGATACTTTGGCCTTGTTTTTGTTGAAAGGATAAATATTTGCTGGGTTATTGCAAAGATCTGCCGGCTGAATGGCTAAATGCATTGCATTAGGCTGGAAGGGAACCTTCTCTTTGGCTGTTTTGCAATCCAATGCATTGGTCAGCCAGCCACAACTGCTACGCACTCTACGCTCCACGGAATAGCCCGAGCTCGGACTCTGTTCTCTCATCCTCTCTTCTTCTTTCTTGCCTCCTTTCTTCTGTCTTTCATTCCTTCCTTTCTTTTTCTCTTTATCTCCCATTTCCTACATTCTTTCTCAGTCGCGCAGGTCCCTTTTCACATAAACTCTGCTTCATTCTCAGCACACCAAGCAGTATCAGTTAAACAAATTCTCATAGATTTTTTTCCTACAAGATTTTCTTCATTTCGTTCTATTTTTGATAAATTTTATATCCACGTCAGAATAAATAATCTCTGAAATGCTATAATTTATATTTATTTATGCATGCATTCGTAGGAATTCATAATTATATGATTTCCACTGATTCATGACTCTTAGGAAATTATAAGTTTGCTATTTTGCGTAGTGCATCAAGCGAATTTTTATATCTTAAATATTTTACATTTTGGTCTCACATATTTTATCAAATGTTTCCTGCCATTTCATTTTCATTGCGAATTCCTATTTCATTTCGAGTGCATCTCAAGAAGGGGAAAAAACTTATTTGCATCTTTCATGAACGAGTCTTATTTACGCCTACAGCTTTCTCTAATATCAGGCTCAAGCCCTCAATTAATTCGCCTTCTTCATGAAGATCAGTTTATATTTTAAGTTAAACCTAGCAATGCTGTTATCGATTGAAATTTTAGAGCTAATAGATGGTGGAAATTGGAGGACTGTTATGATGGTCGTTAATTAAATAGAGAAAACGATGTGAATGAAATTTGCACAAAGAAGAAGCTGTGGCGAAGAACATCTAATGTTGAATGGCAAACTAGAAGCACAGAAGAATCGGCAGGACAGAAATTTGCAATCGACACGACTCTCGCCCCGAGGTGGCTTTTAATTATATATATTCAAAATTTCGATCTCAAGTGTTTGCATTTATCAGTTGCTCGATTGCTCAATTTGTGCGCTATGCATTCCTCTCCTGCCTTCTTTTTTATCTCTCCCTTCCCCTCTCCATTCATTTTTCTCTTCCTCTTTTGGCATCACAAAGGTCTTTCCCTATTCTTTTGCCTATTTTCTGGTGGACTGACGAATTTCCCCTATTCACATTGCCATTTTCAGTGTCTGTCTGTGGTCTTGGGAAGTGAGGATTAGAGCGTAACTGCTCCCACTCTGCCTGACTGATTGATTCGGTTGCTGTTTTTGTTGCAATCAATCTCCACTGCTGTTTTTGCAGTCATTTCCATTCTCCGACATAGTGACAGTTCGAAAGTGCATAATCAATAACGGTTGCAGGACTCTTCCTCACGGCTTCTCATCATCTATCCAGACATGAAAGAGGCAATATTTTCTTGTCATACTTTTCAGAGTTAAATTCACGTGATAAATTATCATGCTCATTTTGATGAATAGTTAGGTTCAGCCATCAATTTTTTAATGGCCAGCGTTATTCTAAAATGTTGTCATTAGCACTCAGAAATTCTCATAATAAGCTTTCGATACTTGACCAACATTACGACGAGTTTATGACGTAAGTAATTCCTCCTACAATTTTCGATTTTTTTTAAACTTCCTTTCTGAGAAATTGGGGGTCCATTTTGCTCGTTTTCATAAATCACGTGAACAATTTCTGAATTTTTTTCGGGTAAACTAAGTTTGAAGAATGAGCAACAAACTTTCATTTAAAAAAATAAATCCTTTGAATCTCAAATCTTCATTTATTCAGGCGTACGATCCTTGCGCCGTTGAGATGATCGATGGAGTGGCGGAGAACAGCAAATCGACGACGACGACGAAGAAGAAGGACAGCAGAGTGATACAGTTCGTGAAGCAGAGAATGCCCATTCTGCACTGGCTGCCCAACTACAATTGGAAGAGGGACTTTCACGGAGATCTGATTGCTGGACTGACTGTCGGCATCATGCATGTGCCACAAGGTCGTCAATATGTTCTCGGAGTTTCCGATTATTTTGCCCTGTTCAGGAATGGCCTATTCTTCCTTAGCCGGTGTTCCTCCGATGAATGGAATTTACTCCTCATTCTTTGCTTCGTCCGTTTACATGCTCTTTGGAACTGCCAGGCACATCTCAATTGGTAGAGTATCGTGTTATTATTATAGAAAAGCTATTGATGACGAAAATAGGTGTATTTGCCGTCGCCTCAATGATGGTTGGAGCAGCCAAGTTGCGACTGGCGCCGACTCCTGAAGAGTGGGCGAGTGGGCCTGGAAACGGAACGACTCCTCCTCTAGGCGAATTTGTATCCGTTCTGGAATTCACTAGTGCCTTAACTATGGCTGTTGGAATAGTTCAAGTAAATTTGACGTTTGATAATTCGGAAAGATAAGTCGTTTTACACAACATAGAAGGAGAAGACTTTTCTATCAACCTGCTATGCCTATTTATGTAATTTCCTTCTATTTTGTTAGAAATTCATATTTTTCGTGTCATCTTGTAACACAGGAAAGACAAACTATATTCTTAGTTTAGTTTTTTTAATCAATTTTCACTGACTAAGACAATTTGAAACACACCTTTCCCATCAAATTGACAGCCAACAACTCTTATAATCTTCAGCTGATACTCGCAATATGTCGGCTCGGCTTCCTCACAACGTATTTATCTGATCCTTTGGTAGCTGGCTTCACAACAGGCTCGGCGGCCCATGTTCTGACCTCTCAGCTCAACAAAGTCTTCGGCGTGAAATTGCCGAGACACGAAGGAGTCGGTATGCTTCCCAGGGTAAGGCTCATTTTTCTTTGATAGATAAATTTAAAGGACGCAAGTGGAGTCAAATTTTTGAAGCGGTTTTTCGTCACCCGGGTTTTCCTTGAATACAAAGCGGTTGGTTTCGGAAAAAGTTTGCTTAGCAAATTTGTGTCCGACAGATAAGTAGGTGAACGGTTTTATTTTGTTGACACCTATTCAAAATCCCAATAATCGACCAAAAATGAATATGAAGTTTTAAAATGAGAGATAAACGGCATTTCGGATCACCATCATTAAATTCTCCAACAGCTTATGATGGATTGAAGCCTTGTGGTCATTTTAGACCGGATTTATGCATGAGGCAACCCTGTCGAACCGATTTTATGTTTTCCCGTTGTAAAATGAAAATTTGGATACATTATTTCGACATTCAAGCGAGAAAATCATCCATTTTCATTCATTTCTGCAATCATTTCAGTCCGACCTTGCTCTTTCTCCGATTAGTAAGGAATGACGGTTTTGAAAATTTTGCAGCTGTTTGAGCGTATTCAAATCCTGATCGCGAGTTCAATTGACGAAAAATGTTTAAAAAATTGTGAATTCGGAAGACGTCTTCTCGACATGATAATTTTCGATGGGGTTATCCATCTCGAAAACGGTAACAAGCATCGGAATCAGCAAAAACCAAGCTTTCATATGAGCTAAATTTTATCCACTAGATTTCTCAATTCAAAACCCACTTGCGTCCTCTAGATAAATTTTACCTCGTGAATGTTTTATTGCATCAAAATTATTGCAGATTGTTAAATTCGAAGAATTGATAATCGCCTTAAATTTTGGCAGTAAAATTGGAAATGTCAATAATTTATTTATGGTTTGCAGATGTGGAGAGACATTGTGCTGTCCCTGCCGAAGACCAACTTTATCACGCTGGCGATAAGCATTTTCGGAATTCTCTTCCTCGATTTGAGTCGGACATTCCTCACACCCCAGATAAAGAAATTCAGCTCAATTCCACCACCGCTCGAGCTGATTTTGGTGAAAATGGACAGAAATGAGAAAAATAAAGCATGTAAACTTTCAGGTGATATTTGGAGTAGCGATTTCGATGATCTTCGAACTGAACGAATATTACAATGTGACGATAGTGAACACGATTCAACGAGGGTAACTCATGATTCAGGACTATTTTTATCGTTTCATGAATGAATGATTCAGTATCCCCACCCCAGCTCTGCCTAATTTCGCGATAATGCCTATGCTCGTGGCGGATGCTATTCCGACAGCCATTGTCTGTTTCATGTTTGTCGTGTCGATGGGAAAATTATTCGCCAAGAAGCATCGCTACAGAGTTGATCCGACACAGGTAAGCCATTGACTTATTGCTTTATGACTAAATAGAAATATAATTCTTGCCATTCTTTAAAAACCAAAAATGCGAAATAACTGACAATTAGTCTTTTCTTATCAGTGAAGAATTGGTCCCTTTATCTATCAACAATAATTTTCAGGAGCTATTCGCAATGGGCCTGATGTCCACTGCAGCATCGTTCTTCCCAGTCTACCCGGTCGGAGCCTCTCTTTCGAGATCATCTGTTTGCGAAATGTCGGGAGCGAATACACTTGTTGGATACCACAAAATAACAACATATTTATGCAATAGAAACAATTTCAGTTGTACACAGTTTTCTCTTCTCTTCTAGTTTTAAGCGTCATTTTGTTCATAGGCCCTTATCTGGAAGTATTACCGATGGAAAGCCCTTTGCGCAGTTTCGTTTTGTCGACCATAAAGGGCCAGCTCTCTGGTTTAGTGCATTCTGGCGTGCATCGTAATTGTGAGTCTGAAGAGTCTCTTCCTGCAGACAAAGCAATTGCCCCGACTTTGGCGAGTTTGCCGATATGATTTTGTGAGTCTTTGATCTTCAAACATTGTCGTCGTAAAACTTGGCTGAAAAAGTAACAAAACCGGATGTGACCATTTGTATGCGAAGTTAGTACAAACTATAAAAATAATCGCTCATAATTTTTTGTTTTGCAACGTCATCTTACTATAAAATTAGGGGATTTTATTTTCCTTCGAAACCTTATAATTTGCAGGCAATTTGGCTGGTTGCCTGCCTTCTGACTGTTTTCACGGATGTCATCAATGGACTCATCTTCTCATTAGCCTTCGCACTAATTACCCTCGTTCTTCGACAACAATGGTAGTTTTCAGTTGTCTGTCTGATCAGACCAATCATGATATCCTAAATTCAGGCCAACATTCAAAGAGTCTCACCCCGAGGCGACTCCTCGCCAGCACGTCCCTTCAGACGTCCGCATTCTTCGATTCGACGCTCCTCTCCACTTTGCAAACGTTGGCCGATTCACAGATTCCTTGGCAGAGGAAATCGAATCTACCAAAGAACAGGTATGACTTCACATAGTGACGATGGTCAATAGGTTAGAGAAAAAACAAGTTCATTCGAATAAGCCATATCCTTTTATTCGAAAATTATTTTGACAAGATAGCTTTTTGAATTACAATGCTTTACATACTAAAGATATCCTATTTGCTTCAATAGGTTGAAATGGTTTATACCAAAGCGAAATAACGTTTTTAAACTATGTTCTTCATTAAGAGTGAGAAATTTCCACCTCGAAAAAGGTTCGAAACTTCGGAGTTTTGTTTTTTCTGGAAAACGAGTCGCTTCGGCTTCGAAGTGTAAATAAAAACTTCTGCTTCGACTTCGACGTCAAATTTTTCTTTAATTTTCGACTTCATACAGCCATCATGCTACCCATTATAAATTCAAAGTTGAAGCACAAGGTGTTCATTGATATTTTAACAACTTACTTTTTGAATAAATTTCGTAATTTGGTGGCACGCTCTTTGGAAGGCAAAGATGGATTGAGTTGCCTCGACGATTGAAATGGACAATAATTGAAAACCTATTCAGCCTCTGCTCGATTCTCACAACAAACAAATTCTGCTGGACTGTACTAACATTTCCTACATCGATTCTATGGGTATCGACGCGATCACCGAGGTTGTTAGTTTTCCATTAAATTCTGTTGAAAATCGAGACATTTGATGTTCAATTATGATTCTCAAAATTTCTACATCTTTAATTATTCGGAAAGGTAAAAAATATTCCATTTAGGCGTACACAGATGCGAAAAAGCATGGACGCGTTTTGTTATTCTGCGGCTTTAATGGTACGATTTCATGAAAAAACGCTCTGAAACCTAAGGTTATGTTTCAGAAACGGTGCTAAAAATAATCAAAGAAGACAAGAAAGACGTAATTCCTGAATCTGCATTCCAAAATTCTGTAAATGACGGCCTTCTACACATTTCTAGCCTGTGATCATCAATTATGCAATAGACATTCAATACGACAAACCCTGTGATGTAAATATGAAATTGAAACATTCCACATTTGTTATTGCTTGTTTGAAAATTGAATAATAAATTGGCACACACATTTTCATATCCAATTTCAAAGATAAATAACAACTTTAGTACGATCTAAATTTGACAGATAGGAAATTGCAATGCTTCGGTTGCTATGACAACGAAGGCATGCATGAAGTTGGTCATAGTATTGATCCACATCATTGAGTGCATTTTATTTCAGCCTTTTTAGAAATTTCTCCAATTCATTTTACAAAAATTTCTCTTTTAGATGTCAGGATTGAAGGAAACACTAACTGCACACGATGCAATGATATTTATAGTGAGTTTATTCAGTTATTTTCATTTCCCATTAAAACCGTTTTAGGAAGAAAGTATTTCGCCAATTTTCTCGAAACCCAAATTGATTCCTCTAAAGACGATAACGATGGAAAAAATGGAGCGAATGCAGCGAGAAGCGGCTGAGAAAATGAAAGAAGACGAAATGAAACAACAGGCACAGGAAGAGGTGAAGAAGATGGCACAGATTGGGAGATTTATGGGTAATTTTTGCAGGAAGTGCCTCCTGAAGACCCTCATCCGTCGACCGGAGAAAAGAAACAGGCAGATGTGTGGTCCGCTGATGATTGAGCTCATGGGTAACTAAAAACTAATGGCTGGTTTCAACATAGAAATTGCTATTCTTACCTTCAGTATTAAATTTTATGATAATTGTCCCAATCATCCATTCAATCTGACAATCCCAGTTGATCTCGATATCGTGTTGTTTCTTCCACCAGTTCGAAAGATTGTCAATCGCCTATCTCCCACTTTATATTTACGCCTAAATATAAAAGTTTTTTTTTCAATGAAATGAATAAGTTTGTTTTGTAAATGTTTTACACACCTGAATAGAAGCTGATCAATTATGGCCTTTCGGTAAGTTGGTCAAACGATTGGTGTTGATACTCGGCCTTTGCTCTAGCAAAAATTTATTAGTTTTCCACCTCGTCATCTGACTCAATTTCTGTTAAATGGCGATAAACAATTTGCAAAAATCAGCTGCCCTTGTAAATATCTATACATTCTACGATACTCACAAAATCATAACAATGTGTCATAATTTGAAGATTCAGAGATAATTGATTCACACATCATGCATATACCAATAAGGACTTCTAATACTTGAAACATGAGAATATTTTCTATGTGAATAGAAATCAATAGATTTATCATATGCGCCTGTTAGGGCTTTGGTAATCTTGATTCGTGAGTGGAGTTGGTCGGAGGTAGATTTGGAGGATTATGCTGGCCGATTCGAGACGAAGTGAAGTAATGAGGTTCGGGATTGGGGGAGATGAATGTGGACTTTGGTTATTGAGTGATTGATAGATGTATGCTATTCGAGTAAGATGAACTTAGATCAATTGAAAATTATGATCTTGGGCCAATCACAGGATCAGTTTACCGCACATTGATGACCATATCATGAGTCTAATGAATAGCATCCCGAATGGTTAGTTGCATGCGATATGTCCTAACTTCCCATCCTCATCAGCTCATTCGTTTTCTATTATCTCGTTTCCGAGTCAGAGTCGTTGGTCTCCTTATTTTGACTCGTACTCGTTTTCCTCTTACTTCCTTTTCATTCTCTTTGCTAACAGCCGGCAATCGTCCAATCCCAATCTGCTTTTCCTTCCCTTTGCCCCTTCTCCTCTGCTTCACAAACCACCTCATCTATCTGCCGAGTCGAGTGATTCTCGAAATGAGAATAGGAAAGAAGAAGAGGAAAGAGGAAAGGGAGTAGCTAGGTACGAAAGAGGAACGAGAGGACGAAGGACGGGCAGAGATTCTGAATCAGGAGGCATAACTGCACGTGCGTGCAGACAAAGCACCTCGATTATCTCACATCTGAGGAGTTGCGTCCAATCTATTTGCCCTCTGCCCTATCGCTGCCCTCATCTTCAAATTGTACTCCTCTCACATCATTCAGTCTCAAATTCAACAAACCGATGTCTAATTTGTAATCATTGCATATCGTCCAAATTCGGAAATTTGGCATTTATCTCGTCCTGACGAATTTAAAGTTGGGAAAAACTTCAAAATATCATTGCGAAGTATGCATAGCTGAATGTGTAATTGAAGTGGATATTTGAACCATTGTGCGCAATCAACACATTTCTGTATTTTTTTTTTTAAATACTTCAACGAGTATTTTTCTTCTGATTTCTAACTGCTTCCTTCATAATTGAAAATTCTAGGAAATTAGTCATTATTCTAGTACCTCTTCCAATGCCGACTAGCTATTTTCATTGGTTTGACCTGCCAGAGCCAGGTCTTCATCCTGCATATCTCTAACCGAATTATTGTCAAACCTTTCGAAAAAAAAAGCATTGAAAGAAAAGGGAAGGGCTGAAATTTGAGTTGCATGGCTCATAATTGTGGAGGATAATTTGTGTTTTCTTGGAGAGAACCATTGACATCAGTCCTGCAATGGCTCTCCATTCCAGGAATCCTTAAATGAACGTGATTTCCTGCAGCAGTTTATGTCTACCGAATGTGCACCAGTAAGTCACACTCTGCTTTGTCATTCGCCATTTTCACGCATTTCTCATTTCGTCTTTATTATTGCATTTCTTGTCTAATCCTCAACCCATTCCTAGATCCTTTTGACCTAGTCCTACTCCATAGACGACTTTTAGTTCAAACAATAACAACATTTCTGATTTTGTGAAGTTTTTTTTCTTTTAATAGTCGATTTTATCGTTTAAAATAGTCTTCTAAAACTTATAAAATTACCTTTTTGATTATGACATTTTAGGCCAATTATATTCCGAATACGATTTTTCTTTATTTCCATTCTATTCCACCATTTTTGAATTATTGCTAGCTTTCTTATTCACAAACAAAGTTTCATTATTCAACTTGTTGGTGATCAATCAGTATCCTGCAGTACTTATTCTGCAGTCTCAATGATACTACATTTAGGCAGCAAATGAGTCTGTCTCAGGCCATAACATTGTGCCCAGGCTGCAAATTGCCAGATTGCATATGAGCTGTTCTCATTCTCATACGCTCATATACTCATATATTAATGCATTTTCTATATGTAACGACTTGAAATGAGACCGGAAATGCGCTCATTTTCCAAAATGCGCTTTTGTTTGGTTTTCCCTATTTTTAAATTCATCTCGATCAAAGTAAAAATACTCCCCAACCTAAATAAATAAGTTGGAGCTTTGATCATATTTATGCAACTTTACTAGCACTAATTATGTATCTACGAGGTAATTATATTCAATATTCTCATGAATACAAATTATCTGGATATTTCAAGAGCCCAGGAACTCAAAATTGTACTCGTATATATAATTTCGATTCCGATATTATTCGTATTCATTCAATTGCAAGTTTGCTATTTATCATTTTTAATAGAGCTGAACGCATTAATTCTACGACATCGTTAGCGCTAAAGAGTTCCTATTAGCTTTTCACCTTCACACATT
The DNA here is from genome assembly GCA_002287525.1 of Diploscapter pachys. Classification (NCBI taxonomy): domain Eukaryota; kingdom Metazoa; phylum Nematoda; class Chromadorea; order Rhabditida; family Rhabditidae; genus Diploscapter; species Diploscapter pachys. The sequence goes on from LIAE01006986.1 coordinate 15,194, forward strand.
GCAATTAGATTTTAGCATAAATCATTCGCTGAAAACCATAACTAAAATATTTCGTAATATTTTAAACTGCTTATCACTCAAAATAATTTTAAAATTTATCGAAGGGAAATCGAAGAAGAAGAAGAAATAATAGTACAGCTAGAGCTTATCGTTTTATTTTGTTCATTTTGCTATCGTCTCACTTTTGAGAAGATTTCCCAATTCGTTCAAAATGTTCATTGATACATTGCAATTTTCATTTAATCATAATTTCACCATTTTTTGGATAAGATTATTGGAGTCCATTGTAGAATCAAATAGCTAAGAAGGAAAAAGATTGGAAAACATGCACTAATGAACTAAAATTGGAGATAATTTGTAGATGGGAAATAGAAAAATGCACTCTTATCGCCAATATAGCATATATGGCGGATAATTCGAATTTTTTTAGATTCATTTCATTTGTATTTAAATTTTCTTTGAATATCATGACCTCACACCTCACTATCATAAATGCATAGAAAATGAGCATTTCCTGACAACAGAATCTCTCCTTGTCAAGAAAATATTTATAAAATGATATCTCATGAAATTGTCGTTATGTTGCATTTATTAATCCTTGTCGATAAGAAATCTTGTTCGATTTGGCCGTCAGTTTTTTTTTCTCAATTTGATATCAAGCTGATAGCCGTGTAGCGAATAGCTCCCGAGTCATTCAATGGCCCATCCATCACAAATCACACAGTTGCACTCTCTTCCCTTCCCTCTCATTTCCTCACTCACCCATAGCTTATCTCTGTCATTGTGTTGTTTTAAGCTGAAATAACTGAACCGATTCTCGAGACTCGATTAGTTGGAAGACAATTCGAAAAACGAGAATGAAGATGAAAGGATGAAATAAGAAGGAGATGAAAGGAGGCAGATATTTGATGATACAAACCAAGAAGTCTGGCTCGCTGCAGCACAACCCACCCGTCCTCCACATCCAACCCATTTTACCGCACTTTATATATCGCTTCAAATCATTCGCTGTCAAACGCTTTGCTTTTCGTTCGACTAAAAATTACCTGCGTTCAGAAAACGCGGCTCTTTTCCGCTTTTAATGACTCGAAGCGCCGCTTCCTCGCCTAAGCGTGCGATCTTCGTTTTTTCAGCGCGGATTTTCAAAATGGTTTCTGAGCATTTTCACTGAATTTTACAAAGTTCGACTTCATAATCTAGTATAGTAATTTATGTTTAAAAATTCAACAAGTCACCCGAGTTCTATTAACTCATTCTACACAACTCAAATCGCAGCTCTATTCATTCTCTCAAACCACCAATCAGTCAGTCACAATTGCATGCCTCTACCTTCGGCCCTCTGTTCCCCGTTCTTCTCTTCTCATTCTGCTGACAGCTCCATTTGTCTTCGTTC
>LIAE01006986.1:16637-33527 GCA_002287525.1 Diploscapter pachys
GACTATCGATGACCAGACGAAATAAATCGAGAATAAAGAAAATTAGGACTTTCGTTCATCAAAATTTTAGAATATAACTACACTGTGTTTCCCACCAAATTTCCGCTCCTTTTCATTTTTCTCGTTTCTTATTACTCTCCTATTTTCACATGCTATTTTCTTCTCCTTTCCCTCATATTTCTAGTGGAAGACGGCGAATAGCTGACAAAAGACTGGCAATGGTAGTACGTTGAGTATCAGCAAATCATTTAGTAAATGCTTCGGCTTTTTCCCCTTTGCAATAATTTCGGCATATTTAGCATCGTTAGCTAAAAGATAAGCGAGAATCTTGTGTGAAATAGAGGGTACTCATCTGAGGAAAATGTTGCGACACCAATTGCTAATTTTTCAATAAGCTTAGACTAAGTCAATCATACTTGGTTTTGATTATTTACTCCACTACGTATACCCTATATAGCGGCGATCAAAAGTTTAGAGCCAAATTTGATTTTTGGGATGAAGTGCAAATTATTTTCCACGAAGAAACATTTATAAAATTTTGCAGATTTGCGAGGTCTATAGTCTCTTACTGTGTTTTCAGTCTTTTAATAGCAAAATTAGTTATCATCTATAAATGGGAGAAATTTTTAAAGGAAAGTTGTTGCTCATATCATTGCTATTTTATCATTCGCTTTATTATATTTTATAATTTACTAACTACTATTTCTGTCCTATTTTTATGTCTTGGCATTTTGAACTACTGAATAGATATTTCTAAAATATCACGAGAGAAAAGGCTTCTTCGTGACAGTCATTTTCGATTTTAGCTTCGACTTTGTTATTTCAACGCTAGCTTATTTCATAAGATAAATATTCGATAGACTAGTCCATAAACTTCCCAGTCTAATTTTGAACTGCATTATTCTCACGGCGAAATACAAAACCAGAATTTAAATATTTTTCGCTAAAAACTTTATAGCTTCACAGACGATGTTTGAGAATTTTTTATGAGCTTTCTCGTCAATTCCTGCTTAGTTTTTCACTACGCAACTTCGTCGGCAAACAATTCGCCCTGATGAATTTTAAATCGACGACGACCCGGCAGATATCTAATATTTATTCTTTCACCAACCGAATTATGTAGTCTTCGGAATTGAAGAGTGAAGTGTCACGTAATTTTCGCCTTCCATTTTTTTTATCAGATTTGGTAGTTTTATAATTTTATTTGAATTTTTTGTCTTGTTGCCAAAGTCTTTTCTGCTTTATTTCTCTGACGGAAGTTCACCAAATTCAATTATCCATGCAATCTCTTCTATGCAGCTTTAGCGAATCTTACTTTTGATTGCAATTTCTTGATTTGTATTTGGTAGTCATCGTACAAATGAAGTTCATTTGAATTTTCATGAGATTTCCCAACTTGCGAAATGTGTTTTCAGTCGTGAGTTTTCATTTTTGTGAGAGCGTCTATGTTTATGGAGAATAATCCAATCCAGACACATCTTTCTCAGCCACATATCCTTACTTCCCTTCAATCTAAATCTCATATCCACTACATCTGGTTTCGTGATTTTTATTAACATTTTTAGTGAATATTGCATCCTCAAAATTCATGCATTATTATTCTTTATTCTTTAGTTTCTCAAAATATCACTAAGATTGACACCTTTCAGTGCGAATTTGCCGGTTGTCAAGTATTTTCTTTATCCGCGAATCCTTTGTTCGGTTGAAAATTTCAAACTCATCTCTTCTTTTCACACCTTTTGAAAGGGCTTCCATTTTTCCTGACACGTAAAGTGTTTTGTGGTACTGAATAATTCCGCGTTTAGGTGCATTTCAAGCATCCTAAATCCATCCCAACCCACACGCGTGTTTCCCATTTTGATTCCAACAAGCTCCTTATGGCTACGTGTCATTCACGCATTATTTTTCTTTTGAAATTCTATGTTCGTTTTCATGATCCTAAGACTTTTGAATCTATCAAATTGTCACAAAATATTTCTCATCTGATTCAAAAAAGTTCTTTTTCTTAAGGATTTCTATTCATGCACCTTTACTTTGTACTCGAGATTTTGCAATGCAATCGTTCTAAAACAATTAAGATTCCGGCAAATTTACTCGGATAAAATCGAGTTGAAAATTTTCTTTTTTCATTTATTCAGATGAAGAATAACTTCACTTTTTCTTTTACCAATTGAAGAAATTAAGAATGTAGAAACCATTTTTATCAAATATTCTATACATGATTGCATAATTTCGTAAAATTCTAGTGAATATTCATTTACACAATTTTGCAGAATTGAATTACCTATGAAATGGCATGATTGTACGAGTTCGTCTATTCTTATTCCTGCTTGTCTACTTTATTTCTACTTCTAAAAGTGCGGAACTAAAGGTAATTTTTGTTAAATTGTATGAACATCTAGTTTGAAGCATATTGAATTCACGAGAAAAAGTTAGGGTACTAAAATTTAGATGAATTTGGTAGCAGAACATTCACGAAAGACCTTCCGTCCAGCGGGGGACGATGGAATTGCTTCCCTTTTAGAGGGAATGGAGGTCAATCATTGCTCGTGAAATTTCGGCACTAACATTCTTAATTGAAAATGCTACTTGTTTTATGTTTGCATCATTTATCGAAATGTGCAGATAACTAACATAATTTAATTGCATAACAATTATTGTATCGGTCAAATGAAGCGACAGTTCGTGTGCTAAAGAACGCCCCTTGCTAGAAATGCGCGTCACGACTATGCGCAAAAAGAGGGAGGCTAGAGCGCAGACAAAGAGAATCAGCAGGGGACAATAGAAAGAGTGAGTACGCAATTTCCTGTCTCTCTCGATTTTTTCAACACACGGACTTTCACTTAATTTGACCGAAACAATAGCCGTAATAGTGATGTGAAGTATCGTTGATTGGAGAGAAAGTCGATATTCATGCAGCAAGTAGAAATCCGAATTTGGGGCGAAAACGATCCCTACTAACGGAAATTTCGTTGAATGAATTTCAATGAATTCAAATAAAAATGCACCTTGCACAATAGCTCAATTTTATATTGCACTAGCATCTATGAAAATGCTAAGTTGAATGCAAATTTAAATTATAAAATTACAACTTTTTTCAGCTTTCTTCATCCGAAACCGAAGGATTATCAACACCAATAAGGGACGCAGGAATCGTGACAGAGCCGCTACGGCAATTCGCTGACACATTCTCGAAGTCTACCAGAGAACAGCTCATTCACAAGTTCGTATCACTTTTTCCCCTAATGTCATCCTTATCATTTCAGAGAAGATCAGAATCTATTCAAACGACTTTGGTTCGATCCGTCCTACAAAATCCACGATCTGTGTCCGCCGGAGAAATCCGGTCATCAGACCGGGGAACTTATCTGGTAAGGAAGATAGTTCGTAACAAATTTAGTTACAAATTGTCACTTTAATTGTCTTACCCGCACAAAATATATCAATTTCTAATCCGTTTCTGAAAATTTGAAATTCACCTTGTCTCATCCGAAATATCCCGCGCGGGGGTCCAAAGAATTTTTGAACAATCTTCAAACAGACTACGATAATGTCGAGAACCTTCTCAAAGAGCATCGTACTTTGCTATCTCTATCCTTATTTGACCAAGCTTCTTAAAAATGACGAAAATTAACTTTTTTTCAAATTTTCTCTGATAGGACCGCCAGAAACATTTTTTAGAATCTTTCAATAGGAAAAAATATGCTTTAAAAACTCAAGAATGAAAAAAACAACGATTTGTTCCTGCAAAAATGTACTGTACAGGTCAAGGCACTAAAAAAATTGTCCACTAGCATCCTATTGGTGATTTTCAGGACTGAACCTGGTGATTTACTTCTGAAAGTGATAGGAAACGGGGTCGTCAAAGACGGGTACAATTTTTTCATGGCTCCGGGACAATCAGAAGGTAAACAGTTGGAGATTTCAGCCATTTTACTATTGACAGGATTCTTTATCAAAACTAGATTTCAGGGAAGATGACAGATGTGCACGTTGCACTTTACATTGAATCCATGTCCTCTTTCAAGGCTCAAACTATGGTGATTAGATGGGACATATTTATATAAGGATTTAGAAAAATTGTAGGACTTTGAAGTGGACATGTATCTGGCGATGAGTTGGTTCGACAGACGGCTGGCTCACAACTGCACACATCCTATTTTGGTCACTAGTAAAGTAAGACTATTTCGATTTCAATTCATTAGTGTTCATAAACAAAAATGAGAATATCGCAATCAGATGTGTGTTGATTTCTGATTCGATCTCGAAAAAAATTCCATTTCGATTCCGATATGACGAAATGTTCCATTCCAACTCTGGTTCTGAATTTTTCAAAATATGAATTACTCAAATCTCTTATCGTAATTAAATATGGAATAGTTTGTACGTTTTTTGTTTAATTTGTTGGTCTGCTCAACAAAAACATCTGATTCATTAAGATGTAATTTATCATGGCATTTCAGATCATTGCTGAGCGTATGTGGAGTCCGGATTTATATTTCGTCAATTCTAAATTTGCCTACTTGCAAGAAGTCACAAGGCCAAACATGATGGTAATTGTTTATTCAGACGGACTGGTATTCAAAACCATGAGGTTAGTTATTTTATATCGGGGTCCGGACCAAATTTCCTAGATTGAGCTTACCCTAAGTTGTCTGGAATCTCTTCGGCAGCCTCTAACTATTTCTCACTTCAATCTAACTAGCTCGATTAGACTGATCTCAATCTAACTGAAATGACTGGGAAAAAGAAGAGCTGTGTCTAACTTAAGCTATGGGACAGAGATGTTCAGTCTAAGTTGCTCTTTCGACTGTTCATACCATTTCGCTAGACAAAAAAGTTAGGTTGAAATGAGAAATAGAAAGGAGTTATGAAGAGATTCCGTACAACTTGGACTGAGCTCAATCTAGGAACTTTTGTCCGGGCCCAGGTTAATAAATTTAATGTTTAGGCTCGATGTAACGCTATCATGCATGATGGATTTGAAGGTATTTTAAAAACAAACGCAACCATTTTATTCTATCGATTTCAGCTATTTCCCATGGATTTCCAAGAATGTCCTTTAACTATACAAAGCTGTATGATTTTAAATTTATTCCTTAGAAATTGAATGTATTTTTCCTCATTTCAGTTGCATATATCGAGCAAATCGTTAATTTAACTTGGCATGTCGACAAGGTTAATTTATTAAACTATGACTTTTTTAATTGAAAGATATTCAGCCATACTTCCCAATTGGTTATAATACAGATATAAAGCTGAATGACATGGTCATGATGCCTGACACTCGATATGAAAGATGCAGTGGGCTTTATCCCATGTTTCGGGGAGCTGGTGAATTTTACATTTAATTTTTGCCTATATTTTATATTTTATCTGAAAATTAAATCAAAGTTTAGGAGGTCAGTCATAAAATTTGTATAAGGGTAAAGGCGTGCAAACTTGGTTGATTCACAAACTTAGTTCATCACAATCACTTCTAATCGTCACTGAAGCATTTTCTTTGCCATTTTATATTCTTTTCAATTATCTAACTCACTATTAACTTTTACCGATCACTAGGCACATTATTTTCGGGCTTGTGCAAGATTAGACTCTTTTTTGGGAACGGGGACGGGTCGATTTTTTCAAAAGTAGGACGGAGATGGGTAAATCTTACACAAGCCTGGTTATTAAAAAACAAAATCAAACGTAATATATCAATTTTAGGTAACTGGAGTTGCATTCGAGCTCATATCCTAATGAAGAGGCTTGTCATGTTCCACATCATACAAACTTACATTCCAACTGGAATGTTGGTTTCCATTTCTTGGATGTCATTCTGGCTCGATCCTCGTGCATCTCCAGCTCGAATATCTCTCACGATCACTTCACTTCTCACTTTGACCACGATGAGCAATGGAGCCAGACAGGATTTGCCACAGGTTATTTTGAAAATTTCATTGTAAATTCAAAATTTTGGACTTTCTCTAAAGCCAGTCCAAGGAAAATTCTTTGACAATTTGATAAGTTTATAAGTAGAAACGCCAAAGTAGCAAAATTAGAATTCGAATGATGCGCTCGAAATTTTCGCTCACTTTTTTCGACCTATCTGCCAGGGTTCCTAATCGGTAATCGCGGAAAATTGTTTTTGTATGATATAATATGGGTTTTTCGCCAAACTTTGTAGTCGGAAACCTTTCTCAAAAATCGCGAATTTTGGAAGCGACTACAGAAAAATATCGTACAAAAATGATCATGACTTTGCTCACACTGAGTCGTTTTTGGAGACCTAAAACGCATTCTACTCCGGTTAATCTCTCCTATCACACCTCAATGTTAGCTTTCCACGATTATCAATTCCGAAAATTGACCTAGCTTCTCTATTTATAGCCAGGAATTTCATGGAGCCATTGTGATTTTCAGGTCGCCTATATCAAAGCTCTGGATATCTGGTTGACATTCTCCCAAGCACTGATATTCCTCGTTCTTCTCGAGTACAGTTTCGTCTCTTTCTACATAACAAAACGGGTATTTGATTGCATCCACAGACGGGCCTACAATCATCACAGACTTCTATCCCAGAGCCAAAACAAATCACCTCCTCCTGTATCGGTACGCTTAGCGAATTTTTTAAATGAAGTATTCAGTCGTGAATCAAGTAATAGAAGAGAATATCGAGATTGTGATATTTTTCCAAGATAACTATTACCGAATTCGAATTTGACATTGCATCGACCGTCAGATTGAATATTAGAATAGTTACTATCGATCCTTCATCGAGTTTCGTCGATAAATTTTTCGAACGTTTCATTTGCAAGAAATATCAATTTAAATCGCGAAAAAATACGTCAAAACCTATCGAAGAGGTTCAAGGCAGCTTTTATCAAATGAACGACGATATTTTTAATCCTAATTTTCGTACGCAAATTCACCTCGAGCCAATCAAAATAACCCTATATTTAGCTTAAAAGTCTCAAATATATTCACAAATTTCAACCTAGATGAGGCAAGTTAAATTTAGGACGATGAACGAATTCGCCTGAGCGGAGACGAACTCGCGGACGGTTCATATCCTTTTCACGTGAGTAGACGACTAACAATTCCTAATTTTCATCAGTACACTTCCCCTGTGTCGCTTCTATAAAGGACTAAAGATTGGATAGCAATTTCCCCAGTTTGCTTCTCGAGATAATGCATCTATCCAGGTAGATTGTGGCAAATGCGATGAGACATTGTGTTCAAAAATAGCTCGAACCCTACGGATGGATGCATTATTGATGTTTTATTTCAGTCAGGGATGTACGGAATACGTAATGCGAGACGGAAATTTACTATATCTCTAAATTTTCGGGACGGAGCGTAAAGAACCCGAAAAATCGCCACAAATGCTCCAGAAAGAAATTATTCGCAAATCAATGAAATATTACGTAGATTCCTGATTTCAATACCTATCCCCAAGTTTATATCTAAAATGTCATAGCATTAATGAATATGAAAAAACGGCTGAATGTCCCCTATGATTTTTAGCCTTCTGAAATTCCGCCTCCAGCACCGAAGGAGCAGAAAAAGGAGAAACAGTTCTCCTTGTCGCAGGGATTGTCGACCTGTATGGGCCACACTGCCGTAAGCGTTTCAATATTCGATCGATTGATTATCCACACTTGGCATGATTCGGCTTCTTCACAGCCTTTATCCTGCTTTAATGTCGCTTTTAAAACCATCGTTTTTTCAAATTTCTCAACATCTCACGCCTATTTTGTCTTTTGCCTCACCCAAGCTTACTCACTTTTGTCAGGCCTTTTGCGGTATGCGCAATGACAAACATCGACCTCTGCGTGATTTCCTCGATGCAGACGCAGAACATACTGTAAGTCTATGTTGTGGTGTGAGTCGTCGATTGTCCATGTAGTTGTTTCCTCACCACATTTATGTTTGGCAAATTTTATGATAGGTTTTACTAGCAAAGTACACTAATTTTTAAAAACTTTGAATTTGACGTAATGAAAACTAAATTATGACTTAATTTTTAATACTCTATCGATATTAGCACTTCAATCGTTCATTTTTCCATTACATTAAATTCAAATTACTTTCAGGCACAGTATTGTTACTATTATCAAAAAATTCAGGCTCTAATGAGCGCGACACCTCACGCAGCTGCTCATGTCTACAATAAATTCGACTTTACAAAGCCTTGCCAGAAATGCTCCCTATATAATGAACAAATTGCTAGGAAGATAGATCGAAGTAAAATTATTTATTTTTTTCAAAAAATCGAATAATTCTTATCATTTCAGACAGTCGATGGATATTCCCTCTGATATTTCTAATTTTCACGATCTGCTATTGGTCATTCTTCACGTACATTTCCTCAAAATACATATTAGAAAAAACGTCAGCAAACCAATGAGATGCCTTATTTGAATTTCGATTTTGATTATTACTATTATTACTAAATAGAATATCGTATTTTATATAATGGAAGAGAATCGAAACTTTCACTAATATCGAAGGAATAAGTTATCTCGAGACCATTAAAATCAACTTTTTAACCTTAAATTAAAAGTTGAAATTATTTTTATTTTCTTCCATTAGAAAAAATTCAAGATTCATAGTTTCGATAAATTAACAACGGATATTTATTCGAGCTTCATTAATTAATTAAAATCACTAAAAATTGATTTCCTAATAATTTTGCCATAGGTTTGTATTCCTAAACATCCTCATATTTATATTTTTCCAGTTGAACTCAAAATCAGGAACAAAATATTTTCAGTGGTCTCAATTAGTCTGGCTATCTCTTCAGAAGTCTAAATATATTGAATTTTAAAATTCAATATCATAGCTTGCGAAAGTAATATGGAAGATTGATGATAGCAATGTTAATTTCTTGAAAATGAGTCGTGATAAGTTACAAATTTAGAAAATTATTCAGGAAGAAATGGCGAAATGTTTCACCATTTTGACTTTGTTTATTTTTCTAATTACTTCTTGTCAGAACTCTTCAATCCGTCGATGATTGACGGTAGGGGTTTCGAAGATCATCTCCGAATTCAATCTCGAACTCAACGCGCTAGCGATTTCGGTCTAGGCTCAAGTTCGACAATGAAAAAATTTCGAGTCCGGGTTCAACTCAAAAAATTTCGTGAGTTCGAGTTCGTCTCGGAAAAAATGCTAGTTCCAACGCAAAAATATTTGACCTTCAAAGATCCTGATTAACAACACTTGAGCATTTTCATTCATGCAAAAATGAGTCAGACTTCCATATTTATTTCCTGGTAACGATGATATAATATTGGCTCAAGTGATTAATGCAATATATTGCGGAATTTCGCAACAGTAAATTGATTCATTATTGATAATAAAAGTTTACAATTCAGCATTCTGATATCATGATTAGAAAGATCTCACATCATCGGTATAAACTCGTAATTTCACTTTAGAACAAAATTCGAGACAAATTTGACTTGTTACTGATAAGCAACACTTCAGGTTGAAAGTCGAATCTGCCTTCCGACTGCCTACTTCAAGCGCTTTTTGCTCTCTTGATTTGCTTAATGCTGACATTGTTGCATCACTACAAACCCGGATACAAACTGCCCTTTCCAAATTTATATGTTTTCTTATTCCTTCAAATCAGCAGAAGCCTTTTCTTCCCATTTCTTATCTATCATTTTATCAAGACAGAATCTTTCTGCCTTTCACCAAAGGACGTAAGAGACGCAAAGTGATAAATGGCTAGAATTAATTAGACAGGCTCCTTACAAATAGGCAGATAGGCTTTGCCATATAAAAGATGCAAATCAAATTATTTGGTGACTGAATTTGGACTTTTTGAATCGTACCAAAATGTGTCATATCTGTTTGTGCAAATGATTCTATCTTCACCAATTTAGTCATGTCTATTCCATGATCCGCGTCTTTGCCAATGTAGAGAATTTTAAAAATCAAGTTTCAAATTCATTTGTGCCATTTTTCATCAACAACTTATTTTTTAAAAATCGATAAAATTAAATTCAGGTATGAGAACCGCAGTGTTGCTGCTGGCCCTCGTGGCTGTTCTCTATGCTAAGGTTTTCAAAATCGAGACCTACAATGCCGGATCCAATAGGGCTCGACTTATCAAGTTCTAAAAAAATCATCGTCAATAAGAAAAAATCCGTAATTTTAGGAAGGGATTATATCAAGACTACCTCCAGAAAACGGATCAGCTGAGATCTCGACATGAGGTTCTCGCTACCGGCTCTCAGCCTTTCATCGACTACTCGGATGACTTCTACGTAAATGAATGAAAAAGAAAAATGTAAAATCATCATTTCTAGCTTGGCAACATCACCCTTGGAACTCCTCCACAGCAAGTAACCGTGGTTCTGGACACCGGATCGTCGAATCTTTGGGTAAATTCAAAGCATTTAAAAAAGTGAAATGTGTGGTATTTAGGTAATCGACGCTGCATGCAAGACTCCGGCCTGCAACGGTTATCCTCAGGTGATTCTGTTGAAGTTCTATGTTAAATTGAATAATACTAACTTTCAAGTCTGGCTACACGAAGCACAAGTTCGACACAACCGCTTCTTCGACCTTCGTGAAGGAGGACACCAAGTTCTCCATTCAATACGGCTCCGGCTCTTGCTCGGGTTACCAGGGCAAAGATACCATTACTTTTGGTTAGTGAGGTTAAAGGTCCGGATCTAATCCAACGAATCTGCTTTAGGCGGACTTACAGTCCAGGTCCAAGAATTCGGCGTCGCCACCACGCTCGCGGAGGTCTTCGGTTTGTAACCATCTTGCCAAATATACTCGAGAATTTGTAAACTTATAGGATATCAGCCAGTTGATGGTATCTTCGGTCTAGGCTGGCCTGACCTGGCAGTCAACAAGGTCGTTCCTCCCATGCAGAATGTGCTCTCGCAGCTCGATGCTCCCCTCTTCACTGTCTGGCTCGATCGCAAGGTCTGGCCAATTGATCAAAAAACACGAAAATAAAAACTTTTTAGCTCGACATCGAAAAAGGCGGCGCTGCAGGTAAAATAGCGAACTATTGTTGTTCGAATAAAATTTTGTTGAGAATTGACCACGAAAAATACTAGTGTGTTACTCACGAGACTAGTCCACTCATTTTACCAAGTTAGTCAATTCGAGTACACTGATTGTGAGCAAGAATATTTGGTCCAATGATCATTTCACTATGTACGCTAATTTTTCATATCAATGTATGCAGTGCAATGGGAAGAAGCAAACTTCGGTGCAAAATTTTGGAGACAATGCATGCACACTCAACATTTTTAGACCAAATATTCTTGTATTCTTGATCAGGGTATTCGAATTGACTTACCTTGTAAAATAGACCGGATTCATGAGTAACACGTGGTAGTTTTCCTTGTGAGACAAAGTTCTTGCAGCCAGAAAAAGTTAGTTGAGCAACGGTATAAACTTAAAGTTAGGTTTAATCACATACGGTGCTCTGGACGCCGTCAACTGCGCCTCGACTGTCAACTATGCGCCTCTCTCTGCTGAGACCTACTGGCAATTCAAGATTCAAGCCTTCTCAATTGGAACGTACAGTGAGAGCAAGTCTGAAGATGTCATCTCTGATACCGGGTAAATGAAATTCCACAACGTCGAAGTGCTATATTCCGACTTCAAATGCTCCAAAATAAAATTCCAAAAACCTTGGTTTCACACATTTTCAATTTAGAACTTCCTGGGTCGGTGCCCCTAACACCATCGTCAGCAATGTCGTGAAGCAAACTGGAGCTAAATTCGATTGGTTGAATGAAATATATACAGTCGACTGCTCCACTGTAAGTTTTTCTTTATTTGTAAATTAAAATAGGAGTATCAGGAATTAAAATCCAAAAAAGGAGTATAAAACTTCGAAAAACCCTAAATTAAATCTTTCGATTCGAAATCAGAATTGACGTTCGTTTAAAGCTTCCAAAGCACCAGAATAGAATCGAAATTCTGAGACCATAAACAATATGGTATTAGAGTTTCGAAATCGAAATTTCATTATGCAAATGTTTAAACATTTTCGTCATTGATAATATTTTATCTCGGTAATTTTATCTGAAAACTAAATTCATAAATTCGAACTCTTTTTAGATATTTTGAAGGTAGATTTTGACTTGTAAAATTCAGAAAAATCATAAAACCCAATGAAAAACTTACCGGAAACCGGAATTTTCGAAGTCGAAATCGAAATTCCGATCATACCTGAGTTAAAACCAATTATATTTCCTGAAGAAAGTATTATATATTTTTATCCAAAGATATCATTATACCGAAACAATATCTTTTGAACTCCCATCTTATTTGAAGCTTCATTCAAATGAAGTCTCCTCAGGCATTTTATTATTTTACTAATTTTCTAAACTCAAATCTTTTTGTAAAAAATAGCTTATTGTGTTATTTAGAGTGTTGAGGGCATAGTTATCTTTTCTCTTTAGTTTCTATAATCATTTTATCCGAGATTATGAAAATCGGAAATGCTTCCAAGGCTTCTAATAAATAAACTAAATATTATTTATGTTCTAAAATAATACTAAAAATACTACGTTTAGATGTACAGTCAGCCTGATTTGATCTGGACGATCAACAACGTTCAATACAATGTGCCATCTGTCGAATACGTGCTCGACCTTGGACTCGGAAACGGAAAATGTGCTCTGACGTGGTTCGGATTCAACGGCGGTGGATTTGGGGTATTGATGGTTTTTTGCGTATTATAATAACGATATTACTTGAAAGCCCGCATGGATCTTGGGCGACACCTGGATCAGAACCTACTGCAACGTCTATGACATCGGCAATAAGCAGATCGGATTTGCCAAGGCGTACCACTCGGGACTGGCCTCGGGCAGCCCGATGATGCCAACTATGTCCGGACCTATGTAAACTCATCCACGAATCTTGCACATCCAAACTCAGTCATATTGTTATTGTGAAATGGTTGAAAATTGATCTACGAAAAATCGAAGATAATAAAAATATTTCTAAAAATGTTCTATTTTGCTAAACTAAAACTAGATATAATAATTCATTGGATTTTTGACGCCATGACCTTACTTTTTGGGAAAAATTGATCGTTCTTGATATTACTTGGTTTTAATTTTGTACTACAGATACAGATCAAAAACGAAAAAGTAGTCTTCGTTTTCACCTTATAATTTCACTCCCCACTCTTTTTGAATTTTGTCATGGAAATTCAGTGGACAAATTGTCGAGTTGCCGATTGACCAAATGAATTATCACCAAATGAGAGGCAAGAGGCGATAAGCAGGAAGTGTCATGGTTCCAACAAATTTCTGCTTGCTTCTTATTTTTAGTTTTCATTTGTCTTTTTGGTCTCGTTTCCTTATCGTATCTAAATTTTTAGCCCTGTTTAAAACTATTTTATAGTTGTGAAGGGAATAAAATGCAAAGTAGCAAAATTCGAGCTACTCTCTATTCATTTGACTGGAAGAGAAATTTGGATGGTAACCTGAAAACTTGTCTCAAAAAATAGTGTAGAAGCGACGAAAATGAAATAAAAATTTGAAAAATGTTGACAATTATGGGTTCCAAACCAATTTGATGATGTATAGATCTTCATTATATAGTATAAAGTTCAGTACAATAGGTATTCTTTCAAGTTTTGCGAGTAAATATTTAATTGAAATCCACCCCATGCAACCTATACAACTCCAGCTTGAGTTAGAAATTATCTTGGAAAGAATTTGATCATTTCATAAATCAGTTGGACTCATTCAAAAGAAAGTAAAATGTTTCAAAACACATTGTCAGTGTAAAATCGACTAAAGATAGACACGAGTTCTCGGATCTGGTCAGTATGCAGACAGCTATCGAACGATGTACACTCTTCTACTCTCGTACACAAGAAACATGGAGCCATTGACTTGTAGATCGAAATGTAATATTTAATAATGGAAAAGACAAAAAATAAAATTATAGCCTTCGAAATTTTTTTTATTTTGACGAAAAATCGCTATTATTTTGTATTCACAGAGTAGGGGGAGCTTGCGCTCTCTAGCTATAATCCTAAAATACCCAAAAGCTAAAATTTTCGAGATTAACAAGTTTATTGGGACAAATTTTCAATGGGTCCTCAACCCGTCTCCGTTAAAGAAGAAGTAAGTTTCGCTCATACCCGTTCTCTGTGGAAAACGAAACTTCACCATGGAAAATTTTGATTCAATAATTTAACGTTATACCCTCTGTACGTCTATATCTCTACTTTGTGTCGATCAGATTCTGGTTGAAAGTGTTCCAGCTACATTCAAAGTGACGAATATTCAAAGTTATATTGGAAGAGGCCAAATATCTTCGACAAAAGAAAGGAAAAGAAGAGGAAGACATTACAAAGTTGCATTATATTCTGAAGAGAAAGGAAGGAAAAGTCGGTGTACAAAGGGAAAGTAAGGGAAAGACCTGGGCCGTAGGGGTTTAGGAGAGGAGAAAGGAGAATGCCGAATGCAGCAAGGCAGCATCTCGTGGCCTCGAGATTCAAATGGCAGCAGATTCTGTTTTCTGTCTTCAAACTGTTGTTCTCCCCCATTTCTGCATTTCAACCTGACTCGATTCTCCATCTGTTCATCTAACGCGCCTTCTCTGCTGAATGGTTTCGAGATATTTCCATAAATTTTACTTGGTTATCTTGATCGGTCGATTTTCAAATTGATCTTTTTTTGTTTATTTCGGCATTTGAGATTTTTTCGAGGAATCAACTCAGATTTCTGACGCCTCGAAATCTCTGGCAAGTCAGCTTTGCTCGTCAGTTGATGAGTTCATGTTTTGTCGAGAGCTTCAATGGTTTTTCTCACTGCGTCACAGCAATATTTCTCCTTTTCTCTATCTCTCACCCTCCAGTGCTTTTTCGTCGTCTCGATTCGCTCACTGACTGGGCAACAAATTCGACCGAGACGAAACGGAAACAGCTGATATGGGGGCTTATGGGATATAGAGATGAGAAAAAGAGCAGGAGATATGTGGATGGAGGAGATAATGAGCAAAATCCTACATCAAAATCTCAAGGCATCAGTTATGCTTTGTCCTTCATTCGTATTTTTCTCAAATTCAAAGTATATTTCCTTTTATTTTGTCCGAATCTGATACTATCTTTTCATATACATTCGTAGTTTATTCTATGAGTACATTGGCAAATATTTTTCCCTGAATGCGAATAAATTTACGAAATTTTATTACTTTTCTTTTATAATTCATTACAGAATAAGACTGAGAGTTATAAATTTCGTTTTAAATTGTTAAATATCTTACACCCAGATCTAGGAAACATTTTCGCCAGAAGAAAATATACAAGGATGTGCGTTGCAAAGACAATAACATCACTGTAACGTCATCACAAGCAGCGAAAATTTTGGAAAATTTCCGTTTAGAGATACAAAATTGTGAAGAAAATGTCAGAGGGGCTAGATCGCATGGTTTCTCACGATCGTCCTCCCTAGGTTTTTTAGGTTTAAATCTTACGTTCATTCTTTTCCGAAAGTTCTTTTTGCTTCATACGTAGGACGCAATTCTTCATCTATTCCAAGAATAATTTTCGAAATGAATGTATTGACTATTTTATAAAATAAAGATTTATAAGAAACAAATTTAGGACACTCTCAAATATTCGTGATTTTATTCTAAATCGCCCAACCAACAGTTAAAAAATACTTCGTAATAGATTCATAATTGCGTTTCATGTAAACTAAAGAAAGAATTTTTGAAAAGTATGGACGAGCGATTTAAGAAACATACTACTATTTGTAGCGAAATTTATAACGCTCAGTCTAGCCACAGAATCGTACAGATACTAGAAAAATTTCCAGTGAGTCATATAATCTATGTACAACTATCTATCTGAACTAAATGTAGCAGTAAATGTTTTGATCTCTGTCGGCTGCTGTTTCTGTTTTCTCTGCCAAATGTTTTTGATCTGTTTCTTTCTCTTCCTCTTTCGATTGTTTCTGTATATCTGCAGAGACTTGCTTGTCTGTATTTCTCTCTCCATTCTTTCACTTTTTATCTCATTTCCCTCAGGCAAACTACTCTTTTCTCATTTATTTTGTTATTGCCAACTAAACTTTCAAATTAGTTACTAAAACAGTGGATTGTTATATTCGCACTTTCTTTATCTTGATTTGTGTGTATTTATTTATTCGTCACTTTCTATTTTTCACGTTGCCAGAACTTTCTATACATCTGAATATTTGTTCTTCACTTCTTCCAGCTACGCAATATGTATTAGAACAGAAATTTGCATTGTTTCATATGTTGCGCGTATTAATTACCGTAAAATCCAAAATAATAGTCCCCCTAAATTAGAAGTCCTCCTATAATATAAGTTCACCTAAAATGCCAAAACTATCCATTACTCAACTGAAATTCTCTTAAAAAGTGCTTTATAATGTTTTTACGGGTGTGTAAAGTGGATTTAGTCTCGATTTGAAGTGCTTATGATCATTAGATGAGGAGTTATGGCGGTTTGAAAATTGGAATTTTTCGAACATCTTGGGATCGAAAAATAGAATTCCATGGACTTGTGTTTTAGATTTGACGGTAGTAGAATTCTTGAGGAAGACTATGATTTACTTTACGTCATTTTTTCAAATCTTCGACTATCAGTTTTCTTTCTTTACACTACTTTTCAATAATCCGTGAAATCTGAGCGGAATTATGTGTATTCATGTTTTAAGTTAATGCGAAATGCTATAATTTCAATTTTTAATACTATGGATTATTCCACTTTTTATTTTACCACATTCATGTGACAAACGTAATATCCTATTTTGAGCAGCTATATCCAGTTGTTATGAAATTGAGATTCATAGTTTCAACATTTATCTAGAAATGTTGTCTCTCGCAGCAAGCAAAATTTACTTTGTGTTCTCGAAATGACTTTTGTAT
>LIAE01006986.1:33577-52818 GCA_002287525.1 Diploscapter pachys
AATGGAAGAAAAAGGAATGGGAAAGGAAGAGGAAGAAGGAAGGAAATCTTTCTGTCACTTCGACAGGCAAAAAGGTAACAGCAGCCGAACGGTAGTGAATCTCGTAATCTCACAGCAGCGCGCGCACCTCATTCAGATTAGCTTTCTCTGCCTTCCGCGAGAATGCAGTCGATTGACTGGTATTTAGCCGATTTGGCATTCTTTCTGCCAACTACTGCCTTAGCATTTCACGATGCAGATTATCTCGTTCATGCATATTATTTTAGTTACATTTCCGAAAATTATGATATCTTCTCTATGAGAAACCCAAATGTTTTTTGATCCAACGATGAATGTATTTATAATTTGTAGATTTTTCTAATCGTTGCCTTTTCAAATCTGGATCTTATCTTTGGATAGCACTATTTTTAGCTAAATTTCAAGATTCGCTTATAAATTTTAATTTGAAGATTCACTGATCATGTGCAGAGGTGAGACGGAATTGAATTAACTTTCTAAAATTTTCTTGAATCGAAGTCGGAATCACCCTCTGAAAACCTAAATGAACACGTTTTCACAAACTTCAAATCGCTTACAGAATTCTGCAGAGAAAAATTATGCACTATTTTTTTGGCACAGAACCGTTTCAGAAGGTTTAGGAGTAGTTTTTCGTGATATTTAACCTTTGAAAGGTACTTGCTTTCCATTTTTGGGGTTCCCTAACTACTACTTTTTGTTGCATGCCACGCATTTGCACAGGGGCAGAGCTTGCGCTCTCTAATTTTGGAATAATTCGAAATTGTTTTCATTTTCGTAAACAAATTTTTAATTTCGCTTTCGATTCCATACTGAAAACTAGGAGCTCGAGATTTCAGTTTTATTCTCTAATTTCGATTTCGTTCATCCCTGATGTCGATATAGCATTTAACAAATTTCATATCCGCTCACAATCAAAAATTCCTGCCGCTTCCGAAAATAGCCGAAGAGCAATTTTCGTAGCATTTTCGAAAGATCAAATCAAAGCTGATCTTCACTCTCAGTCAAAGCTTTAAAATTCAAATTCTCGCTTTTTTCTTAAATTTATGATTATAGAGTCTAAGAAATAGATTAAACGAGTCTATTTTATGGTTCAGTAGTCTTTCGGTGAATCTATTCGAAAGGACTTAGAAATGGGTTTTCGATTCGGTCATATCTGCCCAATTCCTGTTCCTGATCAAATTTCGCTTTTGTAACGCGGCTAGTCAAAATATCACACTACCTTCACTTCAATGTCTTGAAAATAACCTACCATCCGCTTTAATTAATAACGCTCTAATAAGACTTTGTCGATGAAAAACTCGATTGCTCATGAAACTGTACATAATCGTGAGAAGATAATTACATTTCCCTTAGAAATCGAAAATCGCTTCCTCTCCCCTCTAATGATCCTCGAAATCTGATGATCAACCGCATCCATCGAAAATCATTTTTATTTTTTATGCATCCACTTAAAAACGTATGCAAATGAATTGTAACTTGATGCTGATTTCTCCTGTGGCTTGAAAGTAAGACGGGTCCTTTGCCTGCAGCGGACGCACCTTTTTGACATTCACCCTTCAGTCAAGCAGACCTCATTCAGATTTTTGCAGGAAGACAGGAAGTCTGTCTGATTGTTGTGCTTTGAAAACTGCATAAAGTGGAAGGGAAATCGAGGAGGAATTGAGATATTCGACAAAATGAAAGGAGGGAATGTTGAAAGCTAGGATAGGAATAGAAGAAGGGAATGGGAATGGGTGAATGGTAATGAAAAACTGAATGGCAAAAAATGTCATAGGCTTAGACAGCCATTGATAGTGGGCTACGGGTGTTCTTTCCATCAGATAGAATATGCAAATGTGTTTGGATGAAGGCAAACACGCACAGGAAGGCCAGCTTCTTTCCTACTTTCATCATTTTCCCCATCTCCATTGCCTTTGCATGTGTCTTTGTTTATGAACAGGCATCTACTGTTTATCGCATCAAATCAATTCTGCATTCAACATTCAGTAGGGCAGGGCCTTTCTCTTTGCCCCTTTCCATAGCCACTTGCTTGTTGTCATGAATCAGCCAGTCACTCTAGGCAGGCCTTACACAGTTCATTGTCGATTGTCGAGAGATCGAGATTACAAACAGGCAAGCCTCTTTTCTCGAGAATTCTCAATAACTATTTGAAGGTCATTAGGAAAATTGGAAGATTCACTGTCCTACTCCTTCGAATCGAATTTTTCGTTAAATTTTAAACTAGATCAACATCCTTGGAATCTTATCAGAGCTTTCTTCAGATAAGATTCGGTGGCTCAACAATCTCTGTTCACCATTTCGCAATTTTAATGATTCAATTGGGCTAACTCAATTATTCTGCCTGAATATTCCCTGCAAGCAATCTTCATCATTTGTCCTTCTTTCGCTCGTCCTATTCTCCATTGTTTTCGAGATGAACCCTTGCAAAGAAAGGAGGGAAGGGGTACACGCGAGCTTTAATTATGTGCCTGCTCGCCTTTGCTCTCTACTCCCTCTTACTTCCCTTTAGTCTCGATGCGTGCGTCTCGCAGGTTATAGACGCAGAGTACATATGGCAAGGCTCATCTCGAGGACAATGGAGAGTATTTGTTCTCTTCTATCTTCCTGTATTTGATCTGCTCATTCCCTGTCTCTCTGCCATTCATTCTGCCATCATTCTGTCATCATTCTGTAGTGCACTTCCCTCCATTTCAGTATCAACTTTCCCTAACTCTTGCCCATCTAACTAGACACTGCAGTTCGTGTTCGTCTCTTCATCCTTTCACTCAATTTCTCGTGTTCTTCTTTTGTATGATCTGACGTTTCTTTACTTTTTTCATTTACAATGGAAGAATGGAACAGAGTTAGAGCCAGACAATACTCCTCTTTGCTGCTTCACAAACTTCTGCTCTTCTTGTCATTCTCTCTGCCAGCCAAGTCGACTTTCCTCATTCGTGACTCTTCTGTCCTTGAAATGTATACATTTCACATACACATTTCTGTGTTCTTCTTCTATCATTCGCCTTGTAAATTGAGAACATCTTCCATTCTTTCCTGCTTCTTTGCAGTGTCAGATGAGCCCTGACATAGTGCCGAGTTTTCCCTGCCCGAAATCTTTTTTTCGAGTTTTTATGCATTGTCGTTTCATTTCACGCACACTATTCGGAAGGGTTCACGATGAGGGAAGACATCAGAGAATGTGGAGAGAAGGGGAGACGGAAAGGGAGATTACACTTCGCTCATTCTCGAATCGAATCACACACACAAACACGAAAAACGACGGCAAATAAGCTCGCTTCGACAACCGACACGCATTTCCTTGCTTTGCCTCTATTGTTCAATTCAATCGAATGCCACACTTCCTTCCACCAAATGCCTATTTTTGAATGATAACTTCAGGACAGATAAATAAGTTTAGAGGTAAACAAAAGGGGCTTATCTGCGAATTCTGTTTGATCGAGAATTCCCTTTTGTTTGAATTGATCAATCTTGTGACAGCGTGCTGGTTGGTAATAAAATAAAAGCAACAGATGCGAGAGAACGGAAGAGAAGGTGGGAATAAATATTTCTTACCGAGAACAGCATTCCATGGTCCTTCCCCATTCGCTTTTCCTTACTTAGTTAATCGAGTTTTCCTATTCTTTCGTTTTGCTTTTTAATTTTCCTCGGAAATATCTGTTGCTGTTTTTAGACGTTTTCACGCATTTCCGTTTGCATTAGTGCAAACACTGCGCATTTCTTTTCCAAACATTCCTGCTCGTTTTCACTTTACCAGGAAAAATCTCTGTTAATTGCAAATTGTTTTTTCGAGGCAAAAGTGGGCATGGCTTGTGGTCTCTAGGTGAAAGGTGTGTCCTTGAATTAGTCGAGGGTAGCGATACTCGGGAGTTAGTTCTGCAGATTGCAAAGTTAGTGCAAAGCTGTGCCGCATGATTGCTGGTTAACAATTACGAACCAAGCTAAGTAATTTTCATTCGTTTCGATTGCAAGTAAAGTCTACTAGTTTGTGAATTCAGTCAGTTTTGCTAGCAGTTTCGCGTTTTCACCCTCCACCCCTCATGGCCAACAAGTGTATCTCTTTCTTTTCCTCTCATTTCTGCCACTTTGCGAGTTATCGAAATCATCAAGCAAGTGACAGGCCGTGCAGTGAGTGCATAGATTGTGCGTGTCCTTCTGTCTTCACTTCATTCTCTGTTCAGTGTCTAATTCTCTTTCCTTCTTTCTTTTTTTTCTGTCAAAACATCTATGGTTACTTATCGGAATTCGGCTTATTTTTCGTGCGTTTCAAAATTGCGTACTCCCATTTTTTCGTCCATTTCTCCAGACAAAATTCAAAAACTCGTTTTGAACTATTATTGATTCTTTCGAAATGTTTGAACCCTTTCAAATTACCATTTTCTGCCTCGTCAACCTGCAGCTTTTGTGCCATTTTTCCATTTTATTCTGTCATTTTGTGTGCTCGAAAAATCGATAACGTTCTTTTGTGCGAGAGCAAGTAGTCAAGTGGTGCAGTGGCTGCAGTCTGCAGAAATGCAGTCTTTCTCTCCCCTCTCTCTCTCTCTCTTCCACTTCTTCCTGTCAGTCCTACCTATAATTGAACTCCTCATTTGTCGTTGCTCGTCTAATTTCATTCAGAATTCATTCCTCTTTGTCAATTCGTTAATTTTCAGCCTCGATCTTATCCTCTAGTCAATCACTCAATTTGCCTGTCTAATTTATTATGCTCTGGTCAATTCATCTTGACGGAGGCCCTCGTCGCGTCAACCACGCTGCCGTCGCTCTCAATGGAGCTGTAAGATTTCTTTTTAACCTTTTTAAAAATTTCTTTTATCTAAAATATGAAATGTTGGCTATTTACCTTTTCTTGACACGATAAAATAGTTAGGTTAGAATGTTTTGTTTCCTATAAAATATCGTCTATCGCTGCGAAACTTCGGTATCTCGAAGAATTCAAGTTACCCAAAAATAAAAAGACCGATTTTCTGATTTCAACGAAATTATGTAGTTTTTCTTTGAATGATGAGGCTATTGACTTTGAGATTCGATGAAAATGTATTGTTTATTAATGTCAAAATTAGATAGCTATCGACAAATAATATCGAATCTGATTCTTGAATAATTGCCCTCCATCCAAAATTGCCAATGGTATTTTCTTCCTAAAAATAGATTGAGGATAAATTTACACAAAAAATCTAATTAATGTTCTTCATTGTGTTTTTTTAGATTTATTCCTTTGGCGGCTATTGCAGTAACGAACAGAGTGACGGTACAGAGCCGATCGACATCCACATGCTCAATACATGTAAGCTTTTTTCCTTTATAATCAATTAGAACAACACATTTTTCAAGTAGTATGAAGAACTCACGTAAAGAATATTTTTCTTCTTTTATAAAAAATAACATAACATCCTCAACAATGTACTTTGTATCACTATCACTTTTCACGTGTCTGACATTTCTGTTCATTTTTTAAAAAAGAAATCGAAAGAAGACAGTTATCAGTTCAAAACAATTCTCTCAATGCCGATAGATAAGGGTCACATTTCACAACAAAGGAAATTAATCACTACTCGAAAAAAGGAAGGAAGCATGAATGATTTGCAGCGAATTATCGATGGAAACGAGTGTACCACGCGAATGTGACTGAGAACGAGAATTCGATAGACGACACTGTCGATTTGGATGGAGGGGACGGCAGGAACAAGGAGCTCAACAAGCAGCTGCCCTACATGCGATATGGACATACAGTGGTCGAGTACAGAGGCAAGGCCTATCTCTGGGGAGGCAGGAATGACGAGTATGGAGCCAGCTCTCAGCTGCACGAATTCGATCCTAGTATGTTGGATTTTTTTTCTACGTTTCACTTAAAAAGACAGTTCTTAAAGGGAGATGACGCATTTTGTATTTTTAAAACTTGCAGTTTTATTTCCATGATTTTCGAGAACACTTGTCTAAAATTATTTATATCTTGTTCGCCAATATAATTCAGCGCTAGAAGGGGGGTGTCGATCGCAATCAGAAATGGGTTTCATTTTTCATCAGTTATGGAGGAGAGCGAAAAAAAGAGACTCATTTCTGATTGAAGCGCGCGCCCCCCTCTTTTCCAGTTTCGAATTCTATTGGCGCGCTCAATACCAAAAGTGGATAATTCATATGCACTCGTTGAGCAAATTGGTAAATACACCCCTCATTTTCAGACACTCGTTTGTGGCGTCTGGTGCCAGTTCAGAATCGTTTTCCCCCCGCCAGAGACGGCCACTCGGCCGTTGTCTGGGGCCACAAGATGTACATCTTCGGGGGCTTCGAGGAGGAGGCACAGCGTTTCAGCCAGGAGACCTACGTCTATGACTTCCCCACTTCCAGATGGAGCTTATTCAACACTACCGTGAGTTCCCTTCGATTTTTGAGAGCAAGAGAAAACCGCAAAACTCATTTGCACTAATAGAGAGCTACTCGATCAATTGCTTTGCAGTCCTTCGAATATCTTTTCGGAATCTCTAATTTAAAATAGATGGATTTGGAAAATACAGTAAATCTGAAAAAAAAACTAATACCTTGAGAAAAGAGTTTCTCGTTCAAAATCTTGTGATTGCAGGGTCCTCTCCCTCTGTGGCGAGACTTCCACACCGCGGTGCAGATCGATGGAACGATGTACGTATTCGGAGGCAGGTCGGACATCACCGGAGAGGTTAATTCTTTCTTTCTGAACATGAGGTTATTATTTTCAATTCCGAATTTTTAGTTCCATTCGACTCGCGACACGTACGACGACCGCCTGATGGCATTGGATCTGAAAACAGGCCTGTGGAGGGAGGTCAATGTGGGCTACAGCAAGAAGCCAAACGGGAGGAGGAGTCATTCCGCATGTAAGATTTTGTTCAAAATCAGTCTTTTAGCATAGATGAAATGTTTGAATTGCAACAATATCAAAATATCTTCACGCTGTCGAAAACCATATTCACAATACCAGCATTTTCGCCAAGTTTCTCGAATTTTCATTAATGCAGCTGATATAGAAGGCGTAAAACAATGATATTTTTGAGAAAAAAAAAAGATATTTCAGGGGTGTACAATAACCGTATGTATATATTCGGAGGTTACCAGGGCTCGATCAACCGCCACTACAACGACATTTACTGCTTCGACCCAGCCACCTCGCAATGGACGCAGATCTGCACTCGCGGACTCATCCCCAGTCCCCGCAGGAGGCAGTGCACTGTTGTTGTAGGCGACAGACTATTCCTCTTCGGTGGAACAAGGTGGGGGAGGATTTTTATTAAAAATGGTTAAAAATATCACTTCTTATCATGACACCTTTTTCCGTTCTATAAATATCAAGGTGACTTGATTACTGCAAAACTACACGCGCACTTCTTATCATCACAAAAGCGAAAAAAAAGGAAATGATGTGTGATGAAAAGGACAGGATCTAATATCAATATCAAATTCCGTTTTTTTTTTTAAATTAAAAATTAGAAAGGAAAAAATAACACGTACATAAAGAAGAAAAAAGAATTTTATAAACGCATTTGATAATTTTCTAAAATTTGATCTTATCTCGCTTTTTCTCTATTTTATTTAAGACATGCAGCTTTTAGGCTATTAAAATCAAGTTAATGAAAGATATATATATATATTTTGTTTATTTCAGGCCGAGTGATAGTCCATACGGACTGCCTGTTGTGGTGGACCGTCCCACAGTCCCAGTCCGACTTCGTGCAGTAGCAGCCAACGTCGATGCGGACGAGGACGACGAGCCGCAAGTGCATCTGCCCTTCGCCCCTGCGCCCACTCCTCAGGCCGTTCCTCGGCTCAACGATCTCGCCGATCTCTATGTCCTCGAATTCGGTAAGTACACCTTTGCACTATGAAATGATAGACTGATCTGACGAAATGTAGTAAACAAAAAAGGAACTATGTTCAATTAAGGCAGAATTTCAATTCTGAATAATTTTGATTCAGAAAAAGAGATAGAACTAGAGTTTTCCGTGACTCAAGAATCGGAATTGAAAAATCCCTAATTAAGAATCCGAATTTCGAGCTTCATTCTTTTCAATTCACGCAATTTGTAGTTTTTACTATTTGAAATTAAAATCGAAAAATGAACATGCATAAAAAATAGAAATATTTGTTTCAGTGCCGACTCTGAAGAATCTCGCCCTGTACAAATTCATCAACCAGCCCAACCGGACATGTCCAAAACTCTGCAGACAGAAAGTCCCCTGTTGTATCATGTAAGTCATTTTTCTCTGATGTCATGTAGGTCGTTCTTCATTATTTTTTTTTTTTGAAAAAGTTCTTCTATTTTATTCAATTTCATTTCTCTTCCTATATATTGACAAAAAGTTAGTGAGCTCGTGTTTGACTAAATAGAAATTTTCAATGCATCATTTTTATCTTTTATCCATGATAATAGGTTACAAATTTATTTTTAGCGATGAGATTTTCGCGATGACGACTCCAAACAAGATCTCGACGAATCTAGAGCCGGATGATCGCAGAGTGGCTGCTGGCTGATTCGATTCCAATCGCTCTCTGCTCTGCCTCGTACTACTCTTCTTTCCTTCCTCTCCCCCCTCCATCTCGGTTCGATGTAGGTCTGAAAATTGTATTGTTCTATTTTTAACAAATAGCTTCATTTTTGGATACTTATTCCTTTCCAATTTAGTCATTTTCGTGTCCAATTATGAAGGCTAATTAATTGCAATTTGCAAATAGTTTTCTCTTTAATATTCCAGCAAAATATGTTTTAAATGTCAAACACCGTTTTCCTTTGAGACAGAATAAGATGCATACAAATTCGATGCAGAAATTAAAGCACTACTATGTGAAATTGAAGAAATTGCAATGATTTTGGCGCCAGATAAGTTACAACAGCAAATTCGGCATATTCTAATTCGTGCATCACTTATTCTGTATCAACTGATCGGTCTTTGATAATACTCATTTTGCTTTAGAAGGGCATAGGGAAATTTGCTTCAATTCTTAAATTCCTTTCTTTTTATTTGTGTTCTTTCTTTTATTCTCAACGATTGTATCGACTTGAACTTCCAAATGTATCCACTTTATGCCTCAATTTCTATGTCGTGTTGTATTTAATTTGAGCGGGTCGTCTTTTCCATTGATTATTTACATCAAAGAAAATGTTTCCTAATCCATCAGCCTTACTCTTCTAATCATACATATTGTTTTAGGTTTAATGTTCTAATATCTCGTCTCTATTCAGATACAATTTTATCTTGATCAGCAATGTGTGACCTTAACTTCGATTTCCTTTTCTAAATTCGCACATTTCTGATCTTAATTCATCATCTTTTCATATTACATCTTATTTCATTGTTTATTATGTCAAATTGAATGTCCATTTAATTATTTCTAGCCACACAATATGCTATATCGAAGCTCTCATCTTACAATTTAATCAATTGAATCAAATGGAATTATTCTCCTTGTTACAATCTGTGAATTTATTTTATACACATGTGGACTGAACAATTTATCAAATGAAGGATAAATTTGATCACGAAATGTTGCAAATTACACGAATTTTACGTTACAATCCATTAGCTTTGGGATACTGTATCTAAACGTGAATGCTAATTTAAAATGCGTATTTTTATGTTCAGATGCTAGGTGCTTCAATTCAATTCCTCGCTTCAATAGCAATGCCGATTTCGTATGTTGGATTGCTCTATGTTTTCGACAAGGACGGCACAGATAGAAATGATCCCAAATCTGTCAGGTTGCGGTAGGTTCATTTTTTACCCTCGTTGAAATGTTCAAAAGTTATCTTTGAATTTAATATTTCATTCAGTTGAATCTTAACTCTATCGTTAAAAATGAGAATGTGTGAAGGAAGAGAAACAAAACGATGATACCATATTCGTTTTATTAGCAGCATTCCCAATACCAATCGGTTAAGAATTGGCATTGAGAATGGCTGAATTATTTCAGCCATTTTGATTAGAGTCAGAAAAGTGATGGTGTTAATGCTAGATTATCATTTTGGTTGTTGAAATTTTAAAAATGAATTTAGGTTTATAGCAGCTTGTGTAAGTAGCGCAGCGTCTCTCATACTAACGTACATTCTGCTGTTCCCAGTAAGTTCCGATTTCATGATGTTCATTCTCTTTTTCTGACAAATTTCAGTGGGATCCCCACCCTCTGCGAACGATGGGCATTCATTTGGACGGCAGCTTTGCAGCCGTTCTGATTCCTTCATTCCTCATCTTCCTCATTTATGCAGGTCATCTGCTCATCATGTACTACGATCAACTGCTTGACTCATATCTTGGTAAGAATTATATTTGGATTTTTTGCTGATCAAAAAGACTCCAAAGTTATCGGGCTTTTAAAAAGTTCACTTAAAATTTTAGTGATGAATTTTTTAGGGTCAACAAGCATTTTCGAATTAATGCTTCAAACCCTTTACTTTCTTCCATACCTGAAGCTAAAGTATTTTTGCTAACTATGTAGATTTTGAGCGAATTTTTCGGAACTGCAAATTGTTAAATTTGGAAATTTTCAGACATAAATCAATGGAAGTATTCATTCAGTCAAATCACTTGGATTCGCGATGCAATTGTGGTAAAATTTCCAATATTCTTCTCGTGAAATTCTTTATAATTCGCCTGTTCACCATGGCCAAAACGTGTAAAATTCACCTGACTTAAGGTTAGAGAGCGTATCGTACAGAAAAATAGCTTGTGAATTTTACAAATGATAATCATGCTGACTTATGAATTATGCTATGCGAGGGCGTCCTTTGTGAAATATTGATGATATTTTGCAGGCCCCAGCTACCGAGGAGATAACGTTTCGTGGGTGCGCAGCGACCCTGATGGCGAGTGCGCTGCAGAGCCAGTGGCTGGCTATTCTGCTCTCCCCCCTGGCCTTCTCCGTCTCCCACTTCCATCACATCGGAGATGATCAGCGCAAAGGAGCCACGCTCAATCAAGCAATTGCCAAACGGGGTAAGTGAATATTTCTGATTTTTTTTTCAAAGTTATTCCTCTGTAAATTATTGCGACTTTTTTTTGCAAAACGATAGAAAGAATTTCTTTTTCTTTTTTTGAAATAATTTAGAAAAAAAACCATGTTTATTTAGCTATGGAGAATTTCTTATTGCTGACCTTCAAGATTTTTCGAAGCTTCAATATAACTCGTTTGACATTTTGAAATGATAGAATAGAACATTCAAAATGAAAGTTTTCTCTACAGTAGATATTTGCAGTATTCCAAATGCTGTACACGTACCTGTTCGGTGCCTATGCGACGTATTTGCACCAGTCGACAGGCCACATTCTTGCCCCCATCGTCACTCACTCTCTCTGCAACAGTCTCGGAATTCCTATGGTTTCAGAGATACGTAAGTGGAATTTTTCTCTTTTTACTAATAATTTCGAAAATATCTACAATAACGAGCAGCAAAGCTTGAAATTGGACGCTTCTTTTAAGATGAAGCGTGAATCGACTTTCATTAGCGAATCACTCTAAAATTTAACACCTGCATTGGACTTTAAGACCTAAAAATTTCTGTCAAGTTTTAAGAATACCCGTTTATAAAAAGAAAGATTTTACCTCAGTTTAAAAATTGCGTTTAGTTCCAAACTTTAGCTCTGCTATTTCTGAATTTTTTTTGTAAACAATTCTTCATTTTTCAGAGACATTTCCTGATGCAGAAACCCGAAAGAAGCTTTGGCTGACATTCACTTTCGGCGCAATTTGCTTCGTTTTGCTGGTCGGTCCACTCACTCACAAATCACTCTATTCTAGCTGATTTAAAAAATTGTTGTAAAATATTTTTTTAGAAAATTTTGGCTTATTTCATAGTTCACGGACTTTTTTTTTGGAAAATAGTATGATCCGAACACAAAAAATCCCCGAGAACTATAAACTAAGCCGGAAATTTTATCTTTTCTTTATCTACTTACAAAAACGGGCCAATAGTTTCTTTTGCCAATTAATTACACATCATCATTGAATGAATTTAGTCTTTCAGATATTTAATTTGCTTTGATTGTAAAAATAAATTTATTTTTTCAGTTTGATAACCAAAATTTGTACCCGATTTTAGGGAAAAAAGTTTCAAATCAACAAAAAACAATAATAACACCCTCATAATCAATCGGTTTTATTCTTGTTCTGAACTATAGTCGAGTATTTGGCTTTTCCGTTGTAGTTCCGAGCTGTGCCGACCAGAACGGTCGAGCAAACTGCCTGCACAATGAAGGTCACATCGGGAGCTGAAAATAGCATAAATTTGTAGACCAAGTCAAAAATAGGGTAATTTTAAAGTTCAAAAGGTAGGTTTCTGCAAAAATCATCGGTTTTCGATTCAACTTTACAAACGTTTTCAGACTTCTTTTAGAGTATCGGCATCGATTTTTACCAATAAAAAAATTGGATTTCAGTAATGTTTCATCAATTTTCAATTTTATAATTATTCAAAAAAGCAGCTTACAAGTGAGATTGACTCTGCATTCAGGAGCGATGATTCTCGTGGCGTCGTCGACCATCTGTAGCACTGTCTGTCTGTTGAGGGAGTTGCAGTTGCGAGCCTTGAATTCCACTGCGTAAGTCGGGCAGCTCCCGTCCTCTCTGCTCTTCAGGTGCAGCGATATCATCTGGAATAAACATACATGAAGATTGATATCTCAAAAAATTGCCATAGAAATTTTCTACTTATAATGGCTGCTTTTCGCAAAATGCAAAGTTTGAATTGGATGTTGCTTCTATCATTTGGAAGAAGAAAATACTGAATATCAAACGTAACGATATTTGAATTTCTAATCTAATGACCAACTCGAGTCTTCTTACCTTCGCAATGAGGTCGCTGATCGCCTTCAAATTGAGACTTGTCGTCTTTTCAACCGGATAAAGGCGCTGAAATAAGAAAATTGGAAGAGGAAATTAAAAAAAAAAAAAACGAACCTGCAAATGACGACATTTGGAAACTTTTTGCACAGTCTCGATTAATGCATCCGACAGTTCGGGGATTTTCACTTCTAAAAGGAGAAAATACCCCGAGGAAAACAGAAAGATTCTTACTCGGAACATGAATGAAAATGATGTTTTTGGAGCCGGTCGGTCGCTGACGGAAAGGACGCTTCAATGCGTCCTTTTTCTTGCCTCCTAGATTATTTTTCATAAGAAATTTAGACATTTCTATTCGATGATTTACAAATTTTACTTAAATTCTTGAAATCTTGGCTCAAATAATTGAAAGTCATGAAATGAGCATAACGATGTCTCCAAGTAAATGTCATGTTCAAAAATTTTGAAAATAGTACCATTCGTCTTGTCGCCCTCGCAAATCTTCATCAATTTGTCAGCCACATCCTCTTCTTCTTCCTCTTCGTCAAAATCCTCACTTGCTTTCTCATTTCCCTCTTCTGCTCCTTCAGGCTTGTCTGAATTGACAGTGCTCTCATCTGTCTTGTCTTCTTTATCTTTGTCCTTGGTTTCGTCAGTCAATCGAAACTCAGCTGAAAATTAGCAGTTTCAGAAATCAGTTATCGTTCTAATTCATGAAACTCGAGAAGATATATAATAATTTAAAAAAACTCTAAATAGTGGAAAAGCAGCTTCATTATATATACATTTTCTCAATATAGGAACGTAAATTACAGAGCTTTGTAAGAAAAAATTCAAACCATTTTTCGAGAAAGGAATCTTCAAATAAGCCAGGCAAAAAACTCACGATGCAGTTCGAGCACTTCGTCGATGATGTTGTAGGCTTCAGACAGGGCCTCCCTCTCCTTGCCATCGCACGTGAACATCAGCCCAGAAATGCCCGGCTCAACGCTCTTCTGCTTTACGCTGAAAATGAAGGTTTGAACGAGTTCAAAGTATGCATGCATAGTCTTACTGCTTATTCCAGTTGCCGTATTTGCGCTTCCGATTCTTGTCGTTCTTCCCCTTGTTATCCGACATCGGAACTGAATTCTCGACACTAAAAAAATGAACAATTAAAATAAAATAAATTTAAAAAAAATCGCGAAAAATAAAGTGAAAAGATTTGTATGAATTCCCACATTTACAGTTTAGATGCAGTACAAAATGCATTGTTAGTCAGAACCAGCGACATCAATATGTTTCGTCCCATTTCTCACTATTTCTCGTAAAAAATACGTCATTTTTCTCAATTTTTTCTAAACTTTTCCTGAAGATTTCCTTTATAATGATTACAACTATTTTGTCCTCGAATTCCCGCTGACTCTTCTGCCTTTTATCAGTTTCTTTGGTGAAAAGCTCCATTTTTTCCAAGATATTGTGCTTCTCGACGGTGAACGTTTTCGATTTCATAATTTTACCAATTTGCTAAAGTTTCTAATTGGCAATAACCAATTTTCCTCATCTACTGACAGATTAGAAGAATCGATTATCATGTGATTTCGTTCAATTCGTGGCTGCAAAGATTACTCGATCTGACGAATTCTACCTTTCACAGGGTTTCACTAAAGCGACTGTTTATGCTGCAACGTTCACTCAAAACTCCTTGATTCAACTGTTTTATCTCATTTACAACTTCAAAAATAATCGAATGTATGATATTCTTCAACTTTCGCTAAATTTTGTGCTTTTTGAGTAGGATCCCCAAGTGAACATGCCCAATCCCATTTTTGAGTCAATTTTTGGACAGAACCATTTTTATCAGGCTTATCGTTGTTCAAAATAGGGTTTCTGAGGCATTCGGGGTTTTAAGGGTACTTCTTTCCCAAATTTTCTGTTTTAAACCACCACGTTTCTTCCATAAACGCATTTTTGCAAAAGGGAGTAGAGCTTGGGGACTCGACTTTTCTAGTCAATTCTCATTTTCGTTTCTGTCATTCCTCGATCGATTTTCCTTATCAAATTGCTCATATGAAGGTGCAAGTGCGAATATCGCCGATCAATTTACATGAGGCAATTCTCGTTTATCTGTCTAATTTTCTAATTTATAGAAAAAATTGTTCCGGTTTTCGAATGGCAGAGTCATCGACTGGAGTGAATGCGGCCAGCTGTCCCATTTGCCTCGAGGAATACAGTGAGTGTGTAAATTCTTAAGGGGCTTTCTAGGTTTTTTTTTTCTGAAAAGTCTCCTCATCCGAGGTAGATATGAACGAAATTCGAGTTTCTTTTTAATTTCGAAATTTTAAAATTCCTCAAAACATCTAATTTCGTTTTCTCTTCCTGTCACCTCTTTGTTGTTAGAATAATTTGATAAAGTTTGTTAGTTTTCATTGAAAAATTTTCATTTGAGATCGTGAAGCGAACAAACCATTGGTTGGCCAGTGCGGTCACTCGCTATGCAAGACCTGTTACGATAGCACTCCGGCAAGTCGCAAGTAGGATCTTGTTTCGTTAACATTTCAAAGAAATGCACGTTCAGATCGACCTGCCCAACTTGTAATCAGCAGGGCAAGTTCGCTAGTCCCACTGTCAACTTCGCATATTTGGGTGAGCAGCTATTAATAAAAAGAAAAGGGTGTATGTCTTTGCGCACAAAACTGTTATCTGAACATTGCTAGAATGAGATATAATTTTTATCTTCTGAAAAAAAAATGAGTTTTGTATGCTTTTGAATGAAGTTCGAATTAATCTTTGTAAGATAAGTTCATGTCTTATTCACTTTACCTTTATCCTTACCCTTAACTAGCCCTACCTCTCTCAAGACTAAATCCCGTCACTATTGTTATCTTATAAAAGTCTGTTATTATTTTTCACAGAACTCTACAAATCTATAACCTAGTCAGTCTCACACATTCAATACTTAGGCAATTAAAAAGAATATCGAGTTGAATGATAGAAAATAAGATTAGGTTATGAAAGTAGTACAAAATATATTAACTTAATTAATTACAAAATGCAACGAATAGGTATTTTGCAAGATACACATTTTGTGCGCAACGCGATCGTTCCCTCTTTCAACTTTTAGGAGGAATTGCTTACAACCTTTTAAAAATCTCAATGTTCTAAAAACTGTAACTTTTAGAACTAGTGGATCAGATCAACAAAGTACCTAAGGAGACCAAGAAGGTATGTTCGTCACTACGTCAAACTCATATTGTTGATTTCCCTATTAAAAATGAAAGCGAGTTTAATTTCGATTGTTTCAGCCATGCGCGGAGTGCAAGAAGAGCGCAGTGGTGAATCGCTTCCGCGTGTGCGTCAGCTGCGGCATCAGGGATGGCTATCTGATGCACTTCGCTGGAAAGACGCGCATCGCTCCGTCCGAAGAGAGCTTCCAGAGCAATATTAGCAAGGTCGGAATTTCCCATGGTTTCATTATTGTCACCGATTTACTGAGGCAGGATAATGATGCACGTATTTTAATAGACAAAATGTGCATTGTGTGATCTTGAATCTGACGTCAAAATCAGCCTTCAATCATTGAAATGTGGCAAAGTTACCTGAAGACTAATTGCATAAATTTTCGCGGCTTATCTCGTTTCAATAGTCTTTCTTCGACAGTATCTCGTCTCACAATTCCCTTTTCAAAATACTTTTAAAAAGGCGAATTTTCGATAGTTGAAAAGATGATACTTAAATATCAGCATTTGAAGGTATTCATTCATAAAGAATATCTATGAAATTCGGCATTAAATGATCAATTTCAGGTGGATAAGCTCTCGTTCTGTGACTCGTGCGAAATCACTGGCGGACACAAAGGACACCCTACCATTCTTGTTACAGAGTTGATGGTGATTTTTCAAAATTACAAAAATTTCCTATCTTTATTCTTCTTGAAATTAAAATCGCGAGAGGTAGCAAAGTGAATTCAAACTTTTAGTATCAGAAATTAAAAATCGAAGCCGATGTGCTGTTATCTTCCTGAAAAAAAACCCCAGAAAATTTGGGCTTTAAAAGTTGAAGTCGTAGCTTCGTCGGCTCTAATCGTAATTTTTAAACAATCAAGCGTTTACTTTAAGAAGGACGTGAAGGACGAGAGTCAAATCTACGAATCCCATAACAAGCTATGCAAAATTCGCGCAGCCTACGACGATGAATTGGAAAGGACCAGGGCAGCCCATATCAGTCTGTTCGATGTGAGGAGGGAGATTGGGAAGGGAATGATTGAAGACAATTACAGAGAGCAATAGCGCAGCTGAATGACTACCCGATAATGGACCCGATCAGTCAGGCGAACATGCTCAGGGTGTTCAGTAATGTCGAGGCCAAAATGCAGAAAAACGTCGACAGATTGAAACGCGTCAGGAAACACATGGAGGTATGCTCATTGAAATATCTTTGAAAGAAAGGTTGCCTTCTTGCTTATGATTCTCCATTATTTTTCCCAATTTTTGTTTCGGTAAGCCTTATCTTTAAAAAAAAAACGCTCTTTATTTCCTATAAATTGGCACAGAAAAAGGTAATCAATGCCTGTTTTTCACTATCACTATTTCCCTTTAAAATTTGTCAAAAATCCAGTTTGTCATATCGTACAATTTGATTAACTTGTCTTTCTCTTAAAATCGACAAGATTCTATTGTTGATGATTTTCCTTAAATTTTACTCTCAACTATTCTTCTTGAAATAGTGGAATAATTTCAGCGTCATGTAAAGAATCTGCTGCAGCTGGGCGAGCCGCCCGAGTTCTCGGGCGATTCGGACGACGAGTACCCCACCTACGAACCGTATCGTACCCATAGTTAGTTTGTTTGTTTTTCCTGTTTCAGAAATTTGGAAATAGCGTAAATGAAACGGAAAACCCTTTTCTCATACAATTTCTTCTTTTTCGTCTATAACACTATTTGACAGTGCCCCCTTCCGTCTCTCATTCAACGTCCATTTTCAGCTCCTATCTACCGCCAGCCATCTCCAGACCCCCTGCCCGCGCCGATGGCGAACATACCCCCGACTATCACCGCAGATGGAATCTATTCTCTGAATGGCAACATGATCCAGGACAGTGTCATCGAGATTCCTTCCTGTAAGCGCCTCAATATTAGAAGAGATGTGAACTGAGTTGCTGAATGACTGCGAAGTAGAGATAGAGAGAAATTGAAATAGAAGGGTTTGCTTAATTTTGCATGAACTATAATGAAGGTCAACTTGTTCTGTTGCACCTTATATTCTGTAGAAAAGCAATGCTATTTGAAATTTAGGTTGGTGAGAAAATAATATGGGAAAACTAACTGATCAAAGACATTTTACTTGAAATTGATTCATTCCAAAACATGTTCATTTTCAGAGGAGCTGATAAACAATCTGATTATTGCCCGGATCTTTTCATAATTTCCCTCCAAGCTCAAACTGGTATCCATTTCAAACTCACCAAACCGATTCATTTTATCCTAGTTGTTTCTATTGATTCCTTTTTTTTCTATCATTTAATGATTTTTCCGTGTGCTTATTTATAGAAAATCTAATCAATAAAGACTTGATGTTCCTGATGAAGTTGTTGCATTTTCATCAAAAATTGAAATGAATTCGAAGGTTCATTATCATTTTTATTTCTTACTTTGATCAAATAATCAGTCAATGAATTTATTTTTAGATACCAATGAACTCCTACCCTGAAAATTCTCAGTTCATTCCGAAATTTCGATGACCGCCGCTCAAAGGGATTAATTTTCAGTCAGTTTTTTTCGTCATTCCATCTCCAGTGATCCTAATTCCTTATATCAGGCAACATTGATCTCAGCGGTCTTTCTTTTCCTTTCATCTTTCCTTATCAGTTCATGCCGAGCAGTGTCCTCAAAAAGGCACATTTGCTCATTTTCTTCCATTTGATAGGCCATTCCGGACATGTGCCCGTCACATTGCATTGCATTCTTCGAGAACAGTTTTTAACTATTCTTTGTTTCTAGATTCATTGATCGATTTGCATTTCAGGCAGAATGCTTGTTCCCATTCTGACCCTTCTCTTGGCAACTTCTGCCTTCAGTTCCGTGGACGTCAGATCGCGTATCGACTGCTATCCCGACCCGAATCCTTCGAGCGATGCCTGTTCGGCCAGAGGGTGTATCTGGGAAAATGTTCCAGGGGTAGGCATTATTTTTTTATGAATGCACTTTTCGAGATTCTTTAAATTCTAATTCCAACAATAGTTGTCTAGAAATTCCTGCTCGATGTTTTCAAGGTATTTATTCTAGGGCTCTCCAACAGAGACACCAGCCTGTTATTATCCGAGAGAACGAGGCTATGTTTTGAAATCCTCTGCAGGACAAACATATACACTCACCCCTGATTCAAGTTAGACGAATTTTTCTTCTCAAAAATGAGACCTGATTTAGGCACAAAGAATCCGTTCGGAACGA
>LIAE01006986.1:53075-67973 GCA_002287525.1 Diploscapter pachys
ATTTGGGACACTACCATCGGTTGGTTGAATACTCTTTAATTTATTTTTAAATCACATTTCTACAAAATGGTGCGGAGAAAATTTAAACAAAAGTTTAAAAGCTTTTAACAAAACTCAAGATTTTTTCGCTAAATTTTGTTACAATCTGGGCACTAGTTTTACAAGTTGTTCCATGCTCATTTTTTGTGCCTATCTATCTAAATGAAGTTAAAAATTACTAAATTATTGTTACTTTCAAAAAAGATATCTTTTCAGGCGGTTTGCTTTTCGCCGACAAATACATCCAAATAGCGACCTACCTGCCCTCTGCGAATGTGTTCGGCTTTGGAGACCACGTACACAAGCAGCTGATGCGCGACCTGACTCGATACACGACCTGGCCTATGTTTGCGAGGGACATTGGACCTGACTCCGAGTCGGATCTGTCCACTCAGAACCTCTATGGAGTGCATCCCTTCTACATCGCCATGGAGGCTGATGGCAATGCTCACGGAGTCTTCTTCCTCAATTCTAATGCTCAGGTTAGTTTATTTTCTTTTCAAGAAGACAAAATCTGTATTGTGAAAATGTTATTCGGAAATCATATACCTTAAAATTATGCATAATACGGTGAGGGATAGTAGAAAATATTTCTCATAGGTTCTGGTTTATAGATCTTTTCTGAAGTGAATTTTTGTAGATCTAAATCCACTGAAATTTTGAATTATGGGCATTCCTGATCCTTGATTTGTACGTACTAGTGCTTTGAGCTAAAAATTTCGCTTCAGGAGGTAACACTTGGACCTGCACCCCATTTGATCTATCGAACAATCGGAGGACGATTGGTAAATCCGATGAATTCCTTGATTTTTCACATTTCGGCAATTTCAGGACATGGCCTTCTTCCCCGGGCCTCTGCCCGAGCAAGTTGTGCAGCAGTATCTGGCTCACATCGGCACTCCATTCCTACCAGCCTATTGGGCTTTGGGTTATCAGGTTGGTTTTTGCTTTTTTCGAGAAAAGTACTAGATGAAAATCATAAAAAAAAGGTTTTACATCATTAATTTATCTGAAAGTTCATTATTATTCTCAAATTGAGAGCTAAAAAAATAGTGATAACAATTTACTAAGGTCCAACTTGATCTCTATTTTTTCTCTAAACTTTCAAAAACTAGTAAATTTTGATTTTTCTTATTCAGCTGAGCCGATGGGGCTACGATTCGTTGGACGACATGAAGGCAGTCATTTCTCGAGTGCAGGCTGCTGGAGTTCCCCTCGACATTCCTTATGCAGATATCGACTACATGAACGCCTACAAGGACTTCACGGAAGGAGATGTCAGTTCTTTGGACAACTCATTTCAACCTTGACTAATAGTTTAGAAATGGGCCGACTTCCCGAACTACACGGATCAGCTGCACCAGCAGGGACTCCATCTGATTGTCATTTTCGATCCCGCAGTCGAAGTCGATTATGATTCCTTCAAGAGGGCTCTGCAACAGGTTCATTTTTCGCTACTATTTAGAGAGCATAAACGGTTCCCCAGATTGCACCCGAAGCGGTCAAAT
This sequence comes from Diploscapter pachys, assembly GCA_002287525.1. Taxonomy (NCBI): domain Eukaryota; kingdom Metazoa; phylum Nematoda; class Chromadorea; order Rhabditida; family Rhabditidae; genus Diploscapter; species Diploscapter pachys. The sequence goes on from LIAE01006986.1 coordinate 54,623, forward strand.
ATAGTGTCAAAATATCCGAAGGGGTATAACTAAGATATTGGAGAAGTCAGTAATTAAAAATTTTTTTTTTCAAGCCCAGAAAAATGGCGAAACTTAACCTTAAAATAAACACGCATTTTGAATCAAAATACTGTTTGTGCTTGGTTGTGCCGAAATGTTTTGGACTGATTTCTGGCACAGAAGATTTTCATTGGATTTATCAACGATCTAGACTATGCCTTTTTGTGCCTTCGCAGTCTAAACATGAATTTCTTCCTATTTTGGGTGTCCCCGTACTACCACTTTTTGCACGCTGTCGCTTTTTTCAAGGGGGACGGGGTTTACGCTCTCTAGGCATTATTTTCATTTTCAAAGATTGCAACATGACACAACTACGTTTTGATTCTCACTTTCTCTTTCTGATAAAATCATCATGATTTCCAGAATGCAACATTCATCGAATGGTCATCCGCAGATTTGGTTCCCCATAACGTTCAAGACCAATACCCCATGGCTAAGGACACTTTGGTGAGATCATTTTGATTTCTTTTCACTCTTTTATTTCATTTTTCTAGGTGATGTTGGGAAATGTTTGGCCGGAACGAAATACTGCTTTCCCCGATTTTCTGGACCCGACAAATCAGACAACGCAATGGTGGACTAATGAATTTGTTCTCTTCCATCAAAATGTAAGTGGTATTTGTAGAAGATTGCATCAGATTTTTGTTATAAATTGTATTATTTATGTTAAAAGTGATCATTCACGTCCTAAAATTGGATGTTTTATCACCGAATGAGATTGATTTTAGCTGAAAGTTGACGGAATGTGGATAGACATGAATGAGCCATCAAATTTCGATACGGATACTTATTCGAGTGTAGGCAGCAATTTGGCCACGGCTCACCTTTCCTGCCCAATTTCTGGAGTCGCAGGCCAACTCGACAATCCTCCCTATGCAACTCGAGCTGTAGGCAAAATTTATTGATTTATTTTATGTTTTCAAAACATTTCAAATACTGCGTGATCTAAGCAATTTTGGCAGAGCTTAAGCCAGAATCATGGTGTGTATCTCCTATTTGTCATTTCCATGAAAAGATTAGTCTTGCCTAATTTCGCTTCTAAATTTGCTCATTCTAGCAGAAGGTCTGCCTAGGTCTAAATCTAAATCTGTTGAATTTGATCACTTTTCTCTTTTAAAACTTGTTTCTTTCAACGATTCTATTATCAAATATTACGTCGTTTGCCAAGTTTCATATATTTTTCAAAACCTTTGCTATGCAGTAATCATTCCAGGTCTACAATCACCCAGGAGAATACCTGTGTTCGAAGACACTCTGCATGCTAGGCAAATCAGCCAGAAGAACGATGAATTTCTTCGACACGAAGAGTCTGTATGGATGGTCCGAGAGCAGAGCCACCAATGCGGCGCTCAGGCAGATGACTGGCCGGAGAGGGGCTGTCATTTCGAGGTGAGCAGTAAGAAATGTTAATCAATCTAATGGTTCGAAAATTCTCCGATATAGTGAAATGATATAGAAAATACTATAGATAAGTGATTTTTCTCTAATTATGGAATCATACTAACTTCTTTTTCAATAACGAATGATGAACTTCAGAGCTAGTTCCGTACATTAATGATTTTTCTAGATCCACGTTCCCCTCTTCCGGCCGTTATGCAGGCCATTGGCTGGGAGATAATACAGCCCGTTGGGAGGATCTGCAGACTTCTGTCATCAATGTCATGGACTTTAACTTCTTCGGAATTCCGTATTTTTTTTACCTTTTATCAAAGAATGAATTTTCTAACTCTAGATATGTCGGATCAGACATTTGTGGATTCAACGGGGTTTCGAATGAAGAGCTCTGTCTGAGATGGCATCAAATGGGCGCTTTTCATAGCTTCTCGAGGTTCGTTTTTCGTGTAGGAAATATTCTATCATGCCCAAAATTCGGTTTTCTTGAAAAGTTGATAATTCGAAAACAAGACGTTTGAAAGAATTCAGTTTAGTGGGAAGTAGTTAATAGAGAAGACAAATTTTTCGAATTTTCCAAGTTATCTTCTAATTCTTCATGTCTCATCAAATCCATATGAAGTTTAGTATTATAAATAAAAATCGCTAATTTTTATCTTCAGAGATCACAATATCAAGGGCGCCCCCGCTCAAGACCCAGCAGTGTGGCCGTCTGTCGCTGCGGCAGCTAAAATGGCCCTCACTTTCCGATATTACTATCTGCCTTACTTGTACAGGTAGAGCTTCTTCGATTATTTATTTCTTTTTCAATAGGCAATTTGCAAATGACTTAGCTATGGAAAGACGTAACGCGAAAAACTAGATGTTTTTAGTATTTGACGAAAAGCAAAAATAACGGAGTCCAATAGAAATTGATAGGGATTGTGTAGAAAAAATGAGCATTACGTTATTTTCTCAGTTTCATCAAGTGTTAAAACGAATTTCGCCATTTTACGTAACGTCATTCCGTCATTACACCATTTACAAACTGCCATTTCAATGCTTAATTCAGTCTCCACTATGCATCTTCCCGTTATGGGGGCACAGTTGTTCGCCCAGTGTTCTTCGAATTCCCTAAGGACTCGACGACTCAGAAACTCGACTACCAGTTCATGTGGGGTTCTGGAATGATGATCGCTCCTGCTGTCTATCAGGTAAATATTTGATCGTTCATAAAATTCAAGAAAAAATTGAATTATTTCTGAAAATGAATAAGAATTGGCTTTTCAAATTTTGAATTTATTCCATGCTATTGATAGGGTTGGAGGCGATTTGTACCACAAAGGGAGTGGTTTGTATCAAAATTATAGGGATTTTCCTCGTAAATTTTTGGCACAAATCGCCTCCGACTCTTATTGATAAGCGAATAGAGAGAATAACGAAAAGCATCCCCATTCGATTTCTCTAAATCGCCGCTTTTCAAGCTATATTTCACCACGTGCGCTTCATAAAGATTGACTCATTCCATTCTGCCTTTCTTTACAAACAGTACTCTCATCGATTTGAAATTTCAGGGCGTCTCGAATGTGCATGCCTATTTCCCTCAAGCGACCTGGTACTCCCTGATCCCCATTAGCTATGGTATCGTCTTCACTCCAGGCTATCACGATGTCTACGCGGCCACTGATTCTTTGACCCCTGTCTTCCTCAGAGGTTATTCTTTCGGAAATTTAGAAATTTCATTCTATTTTAGGCGGTTACATACTTCCTCGACAAGGAGCGAACACAACGACGACGGCCTCGAGGAAGAACGATTTGGAAGTGATCATTGGGGTCGATCCCAGCGGAGGATCTAATGTAAACTGATATTCAATGACCAAATTTTGAACTAAAATTTCAGGGTGAACTATACTATGATGCAGGAGATGATTTGGTGGACGACATTGAAAGTCACAAGAGGTACTTTTATTCTAATTTTGGAAAAGAATAACTGTTGCCATTTTAGACATCACTGGCTTTTCTCTTTCACCTACACGAGCACTTCTGCGGTCTTCTCTGGTCTGTGCGAAAAATGCTCGGTGGGTGATGAATATTATTGCTGGTTCACGTTGAAATAGACCAAATTTCTCGCTCTGAATTAAGAAAGAATAGCCTTCAAGTAACATTCTCTTCGAACATCTAAACAATTATCATCTCTTCACCGATGATTTTCTGCAATTTAACTCAATTACTACCTTCAGGATGTCGATATTCCTCCTTTGAGCATAATTGAGGCATTGGGTTATCCCGCGACTCCTGACTTCAACAGCTTTATCTTAAATGGGAATAAAGTAAGTTTTAGTCTTTTTATATTTAAAATGAGTAAAAATTAGGTGAACATAAACGTGCAATTATCGAGTTATTCTGCGATAACCAAGCGACTTTTCATCAACACTCCTAAATTGATTGGCTTGAGGACTATCGCATCGCCATTCACGCTCAAATGGAATCACTCCAGTTGAAAACAAACGAATAATGCCATTATACAATATTTAGATACGGGATAATTGACAGATGCTGTATTTATTAGTTCACCAATAAATCACTTTCTAAAGGTGTTGTACGAAACGAGAAAGAAAGTTAGGGGAAATGGGTTAGTGGTTTTCTTTCATGTTTTTCGGTTATTGGTAATCTTGGAGGACAAAATATCTAAGAATTTATTTATCTATCAATCAATCAGGAAAATCTCCGATTTGACCATGCTTTTCCCGTTAGATCAAGCAAGGACTGAAGAATGTAAAAGATGAGGGATAGCTTGAGCGAGAAAAGAAGCATACAAAAGTTAAACCGCGAAATAGTACGGTAAAAGATAAAACACAAAATAAAAGTGTGCCTGTTGGCACAGGTGTCATTTGACTTAACCAAGATATCCATAATCAAATATCAATAAATTATTATTGAAAAATGATGAAGTTGGATCGCAATATACAGTGGGGTGAGTAAAAATTTTGCTCGCCACTATATATACTCACTCGATAGGGATATTTTCCATTTTGTCGCTTTGAACTTTTCTATAAAAATTTCACAAATTACAATTATGATGAAAGGCTCACCTTCTTGTTACTGCAGCGATAATAATATTGTTTGCCAGAATGCGGTTGTGCAGAATGAAGATTAGAGGAAAGGCATAAATGGAGACGAAATGGTTGAACATCAAGTAGATAAACACGAGGGAATAATCGATCACGCTGTGCGAGAAGGTATACACAACGAAAAAGACTATGATAGATGACTGAAAAATTAATAAAAGTGGATTTTTTCGAAAGGGATAAATTGGATTTCTGCATGTTATAAAAGCTCAAGAAAATTTACTAACCATTCGATAATAAATCATGTGCTCGAGAGGATAGACCACAGTAGATTCTGTTGCTTCGACACTCGATTCTTCCAGATTACGGTCTCTCCTTCTTTTGTAGAGGAGAACAATCAAACACAGCATTTGGGCTGTTGCATCATTCTTAGAAAGGAATTTGAATTCGAAAACGACTAAAAATATGGACTTACGGCAAAGATATACATGGATTGATTCTGATAGGAGGCAGTGCAGAGATAGATGACGGTAGGAATCAGGCCGATCACCCAAATACAGATCACGAACCATTTACGATTTCTGGAAAAAAATTGCATGAATGATTGTAACTGCAGGTGAAAACAGAAAATTTGTAGTAGAAACTAATGACAGCATTTAGGAAGTTCATTCAATCGTAATTACCTATTGGAATGCTTTGATCATATTAACGAAATTTTTTGCTCAAATGTCTAGTAAAATTATTTTAAAATGCAAATGTAGGTTATAGAGCTACTGTGAGTATTCGAAAAGTTAGAAATTTTTGGTATTAGAGAAAAGTACTTATAATTTCATTTAAAAATCCAATTTCATACCGATTGATGAAGTTCTCGCTTTCGGGTGACAATCCCTTCATCGTGAACATTGCACAGAAGATGAGGTAGTATCCAGTGACTGTGCCATGGGAAGCGATTAGAACCAAACTGAATACCAAGGCCACAGTCACTATCACTCTGAAATTAACAAACAAAAAAGTATAAAATTGAAGATTATCTCACGCTCTAGCATCTCCAAACAAAGACTGTGCTCGTGGTGTGGAATCTGCTTCGAACAGAGCGACCACGAAGAAAATCGAGAGGAATGCAGCGATTGCATCGTACCAACCAATGTGGCGGAGAAAACGGGGAATCTGTAGATTTGATGTAATGGTCATGACGAGATATTTCCCCATTCTATCTCATTATTCAAATTATCTTCGTCGAGACTGCGTGAAGTTCAACTTTGATTTCACGAGACCCAGAATTTCTAGGAATATGAAGTAACTTAGAATGAATTCGAATGAAAGCAAAATTTTAGAAAAATATCGTATTTCGATTAAGAAGGGAACATTTTAGGACGCATATAAATTTATCCCATTTTTCACAATGGCTCCTTCCTTTGTAAAGGTGGGATAAATCTATACGCGCCCACCTTTTATATTTGTTGTTGGTTGTTGTTATTTTTCAATTTTTGCTTAGGTTACAAATTTTCTACGATCTTGATTTTCACAATCTCTAACAGTGATTTTGACTTTATGACATTTTCAACCTGCAAATTCAACATACCAAGTCTTTTCTCTCACAGTAATTGTGTCTGATTTTTGAGCATAGGAAGTGGAGGAGAATAGAGCATCCAGAATAGAGGGAAATGGCATAGAAAATGAGGATTTGCTCCCTCTGCAGGGAGATCTGCAGGGACTTGTCGATATTGTCGATATAGAAGGACAACATGATTGGGAATGAATGATGAAGAGCAGAGAGGATGGGAGGATGGAAGATAGAGGAGATACAAAACAGGCAAAGAGGATTAACCGATACATTCTGTGTCTTTGTGAGCCAATTATCCCTTTCCCTTTCTGTTACGAAATCATTCAATCGATTCGATGCATCTTCACCTTCATCTTTATCTCTCAATATTGTGCTCAGTTGGGGCGGATTTATCCGAGATCTTGCTTAGATGTCCCTTCCCTTTTCTGTTCTCGGTCAGTGAGTCAGAGAGTCTCATATTTGCTCCACTCCTTCTGTCTGTCTTCGATCCTCTCGCCCATGAAATCGTCGATCAGAGCCGAGTAATAACGCACATCTGTGTTCATCTGAAAAAAAAACTAGAATTTTGAAATAATCTTTGACTTCATTTTTGAATAATTTAGGATCAAAAATAGAGAAAAACGAACTTTTTTCTCATAAAAATTTTCATCAAATCAAAATCATTCGAAGATAATAAAATTGACTTTATCTCCTTATTCAAACATTGCAAATCGTAAAAGTCTCGAATTGATTTAGCTGTGCAGAAGGTTTTGCTCCGTTCTTCAGCTTAGTGCAGTCGCTGCCGAACGACACGATGCCCCACACGAACATGCGGCCCATCTTCTTGTGGATCGTCGAGACTCCACCGCCAGAGTCGCCCTAAAACTCATTCAACTAAAAGGAATTTATTCGAGCGAGTCTATTTTTTTTTCTTTTACGAAATTTCAAATAGCGAAACGCTGGATATAGTATGGATTGTTGATTGTACAGAAGAATAATGCAAAATTTAGTGCAAATTCTAGCTTTCAGAAAAAATAGACTCTTACTAGCTATTCAATTTGCTCAGCAAATCAGCACTCACCTTGCAGACATTCCTTTCGTGAGTCTCGACAGAGCAAATCAGGCCAGGGGGCAGATCGCGCAGTTGCGACTTTCTGAATACTGCGTTACACTCCTTGTGGGCGATTGGGTAACCTGAATCGAAGAACGATAATATGAAGATCTTAGAAATATTCAATTCCTTAACCTATGATATATCTCGAAATTACGATATGAAATGGATAGAACAAGCTAAATAATGTGTTTAGTTCATAAATACGCAGCTCAGTTTTATTCTGAGATCGTAATCATCCTAACCATTTATCGTATCTACAAGTCTTGACAGTTATCAGATATCTCTCAATGTTGGGTATTTTTAAGACCGTTCACAAAATATGTTTGCGAAGTTCAAACGTTCCTTCTTCTTACAACTGAGTATACTTTATTTAAAAAAAAAAAAAGCCAAGAAAGTCGCCTTACCGAGTTGTCCTTTCTGGAGCCTGGGCACAGGCTTATCTGCATATCCCTCCTTGCCAGGATCGGACCCTATTCCGGTAGCGAGGAGGAGAACACCTTTCCTGTTGTCGAGGTGGTCGATATTGTGTCTGTGGGGCAGACAGATGTGGGGGAGGACAGAGATGTCGACCGCTTCTGCCAGCTCGATCAGGGCTATGTCGCGGCCCTCAGAGCACTTCATTCCCACGTATGGACCCACGAAAATTCTGCAAAAATGCAATGCAATTTCAAATGATTTATAGCTATTCCGTTTAAAATTGTCGCGAAATGAAGATCATTTTGCAAAATGCTATCCTCCTTCCTGAAGGACGAATGCTATTTTCTTTAAATCATAGCTCAAAAAGTTATAAATTGTGTTTTAAACTTTTCATCGAACTGCGCGTTTCACCTCATCCTGAAACTTTTTTGCAAGCATATATTTCCATTCAACTTCAGCAAAGTCAATCAGCCTACCGTTTCGCCATGAAAGTCTTACCAGTCATCGTTTCATCGCATTCGAATTGAGCATTTTCTTCCTGGCAGACGCCTCCTGGAGTGAAAATGTGAATGTGAATGATTTCAGGATATTCATTTAAATTTTCAAAGGTGATGTTTCAAACTATTGGGCTGGTCTATAAGTTCGTAACGCATCTACTAACTTTTTGTATTTAATGAATCCAAATGGAGTTTTCGGTATTAGTATCATTAGCGTATTAATACCGAAAGCCCCATTTGAATTTATTAGATACGAAGAAAGTTATAAGGGGCGCTACGAGCTTATGGACCAAGCCAATGGAAATAATGATGAGAAACATCTCATCTTTTCAGACTTATTATTCGAAACATAACTAATAAATGCGAACTCTGCTGAAACTCATTTCATAACACCATTTCCATTCTTACCGATCCGGATAAAAGTCGATTCGAGTATATCATCATTGTCCTTTGTAGCCAGTCTGAAGATAAGAGTTATTATTAAATATCTCACGAACACAATTTATCACATAATTATGAAGGTTGGCATTTGCTTTTCGCGCGGTTTATAGCCTCAATTAGTGTTATCAGACAGAATTGGAGTTAATTGATTCATCGATTTCATTCGTAAATTCCAAGTTCAAGTTGATGTCATAGTTGTCGATCTATTTCTTGTCTATTCATTATCGAAGATACTCCGTCATTTCCATTTATGAATTTATTCTTATCTCACCTTGTGATTGTGATGTTAATAATCAGCATGAAATTCTCTATTTATTGCGAGAATTTTGTATTTATCAGCAAAAAATCCAAATTCTTTTACCAGAAGTTTTCAATATTTCCTCTCGTGTTAGTGCACTAATATATTTTTTACAATCATATATTCTGCAGTTTTTCATTTCGTGATTTTGTTTTTGAAATCTCCAGTCGATTTGTATAGTTGGTATGAAAATTGAAACTAAAAAGGGTGACTACATTCTTATATAGTAGAGGTAGTAATTATCTTCCAAGCAGGAATGCTGAAATTCAACTCAACATCGAGCACTTTCGAGAGAAGTTTAGGTGTTTTTTCGAGAATCATACAACGGCTTCTTGAAAATCATCTAACATTTACGAAATAGTAGTTTTGTAAGAGATCGGTGTATCTAGCCTATGCTATTTCACCGATATAATGTGATTTTCAGGTTGCCTATAAATCAAGCTTCAAAGAATGAACTCACACACAGTCCTTGAAAGGGTCCTCGTCGAAGAAGGCAAAGCAGTGCGAGGCTGTGAGCACGTGACGGCGACTGATCAGAGTGCCCGAACAGACTGAATGGGAGGATAAGAATTGGTATGCAAGGACTCAGAATTGAATTAAGCCAATATTCGACACAAATAATGTGAAGTTTCGATGATAAAATTGTTGACTTCATAAAATAGAAACTGTACTCATTCTCTAGAATGAACTAAATTTGAGTGAAATTCAAAAATATTGTTATTAATCTATGTTTCTGACATGACATGATGAGCAGGCTTACTTCCAGACTTTCCCTCGATCATAATTTTGATGAAGACAGAGAAGGGGAACTCGCCCATGTCCACGGGCTCTCCATTCAGGATCTGCAACAGTCAGTGAATTGTCCAAGCACATCCCTTCATTCTACCTTGTGAGTGCTGCTTTCAGTTGATCGGTACGTGTTCGGAGTGAAGTATTTACTCGATTTGAAGCCGCACGTTTTCGGATCTGAAAAGCTGTAAGATTAGAGATATTAGAGATTCTTTAGAGAGATTTTTGGTCTAATGTAATATTTCTTTTCTTTCGCAAGTAGTTGCCCGTTTTGCTGAAGTTGCAGAAAGATTGTTTTGTGAATTTTGGAGCGAGTTATAGCATTTTTACGATATCATCAATTCATTTTGTTTGTCGTTCTGTCATTGTGCCAGATTACCGTAATTGGCTTGTGAGAGAGCAAGTGAAGTGAATGCAGTAGTAAAGAGGAAGAAGCAGAGGGAAGTCGAAGTCATTTCGGTAGGTTAAGAAGAAGTTAGTCGCGTTAATGAATCTGCTAATTTTTCAGAGAAGAATGTCGTTTTAATACGTTTGTTATGTATGCAAATTTTTATTCTCGATTTTTTTTGCTTTCTGCTCATTTCCAGTGAAAAGATTACCGATGATTTTGAGAGTACATAAAGTGCATCCACAACATCTTCGAGTTAAATGAGTGCTTCAAATATCTTACAAATGATATTTTATTAGCAGCCAAAGAAAGTATTTTGGTTAGTATCTATTTTTCGGAAAATTCGAAATAACTAAACTAGATTATCCATTACTCATTCAAATAAGTAAAACGCTTTTGTATTTTAATTTTGACTTTCCCGGAAAGTTGACTCTTATCCATTTAACCCATATTTTGTCCCTTTCCGGATATCCCCGGGAAGTTTAGACCCAAAAGATCTGTTATTCGACACAAATCGAAATTTGGTCGAATCTCAAGATTTACCTCGAGTAACTGGATTAAAAACCGAAGAACAGAGTGAGACATTAATACATCTGTAGAAGTTGTGTTGCATATCAGATGCGATTACATTTGCTCTTATAATACAATGAATATGAGAGTGGAGGTATAGAAAAGGCGCGATGTCAATATCCTAATGTCAGAAAGTAGTGGCGGTTGAATTTTCGAAAATAGTGATCATTTTTGTAGTCTAGCACGATCAATTATTGATAGAGTGAATCAATTTTACTGAAATGTTGTTCACATTTTCGGCTCATTTTTTTATGAATGGATGAATATAGCTGTCAAGTTGATTTATGGTAGAAGAAAAGTAGTATCGGACAGTATCCTCAAAGAGTTGAAACGGGTTGAACATTTTAGTTAGTATCGAGCTGGAATTAGAAAATGTTGACTAAATCGTAGCCAGAGTTTATAAAATTCAACTATCGGTTATTTTTATGAATTCGGTTATCCATTATTCCCCGTCTTTTTATTGTTATGACGATAGTGTGTATAAAAATGCGAGATAATGATTGAAACCTGCAAAGGTGAGCAATAGAACAGTAATTATATTGGTTAAAAATCATGCTTCACTTTTGTTCGATTTTTATGCTTTTTAATTATTTTTTTATCTCTTATATTTATTTGTTCTTTCAAATTAAATTTTATTCCACAGTTCATTATGGCAAGTTTCCAGCAAACCAGTTGATTATTCTAAATTCATCTTTGAAAGAATTTTATAGTGTGAGATACAGTAATGATCTTCCTATGAAACTGAAAATAACGATTTTATTTTTTTTAATCCTATATTTTGATTATCAATTGACCTTTTTCCCATTCATTTCACAGATGGCACTTATTGCAGACTCACTATCCTCGAATATCACGTACCCATAATTCAATGGCTTCAGGATTACTTCGTCAATCAATACCTAAATTAATGTCAATTTAAAAGATACTTTACAGAGCGGTCCATAATCATATCGGTTTCTAATAGTGAAAATAATTTAAAATCGTTTTTAAAGAAATTAGATATTCTTCTAACAAAATGAAATGTACAAACCTCGATATAGCTATTTTGTATGAATCAGTCAGAAATTCGATTGAAACATTGGTTGATCAGTTCAAATTCAACTCATACGAAAAGAATAGGCGATGTTATAATTATGGTCTACTCTATAAACTAAATACCTACAGTCGCATAACGAACAGATCCGAATTTTGAGAAATGTGCTAGCAGAACTTCCCATTTGACAGAGTTGCTCAATGGGTAAATATAAATTTTGTTAGGATAGATTTTTTCCATATATGGTGGATGTGCTTTCTAAAATATCAACCAATCGAAATATTCAAGTAATCTTATTACTTAGAGTCTCCAAGCTCTGTCCCTTGCAAAATTGTATTTTTTTGTAGAAACGTGGTAGTTAGAAATCACAAATTTGGGAAGGAGCACCCCTTAAACCCAAAATGTCATAAAAGACCTAGTCTAGATCGACGATAAATTTGATAAAACGGTTCTGTGCCAAAAAGCAGGCCGTAATTTTTACGTTCACGCAGTTTAAAGTTTACCAAAATGTGTTCATTTCAAGCAACGGGATTTTCCGACTCTTTCGGCTAGGAACTTTTTAATTTAATTCTTTCTTCACAGTAACTTTATTTACAACTCTCTCGACCTTTTTGCCAAAAAATTATCATCAACATTAAATCGTCATATTTACTTGACTACTTGGGAACAACCTATTACTTCATTACCTTCTTCTCTTCGGCGATTGTTATATTCAGCGATTTTATCAGCCAACGGCGACATTCATTATTAGCCTTTTCTCGCTCTTTCCAATATTCGATGCACTTATCCAGAATAATATCATTCTGTTGTCTCATACATTCGAATAAGGCAGAATTTCGCTTTATTTTTGCTATCTGAATTTGTGCAATAACTAAAATGCTACTTGATTTCATCTATACAAGTTTTTTCTAGTCAAAATAATAATTAACATTACCATAGTGCGTTGTTCTCGAATTAGCTTTCTAACTTCTTGAGGAGCATTTTCCGATTCGCTTATAAAAGTCTTCATTTTCAAATTCTCCATTATCAGTTCATTTTCTCTCATCGAAAAGCTATTTGCAATTGCCATTCGCTTATTTTCATCCTCCATGTTGTATTTAGAAAATTTGCATTTTAAATTCATTAGCTGTTGTTTCTGAAATGAAATCATGAGTTAAAAATTGATTTGAATGAATATCTTCTCCATAAATTTAGTGTATGCGATAAGTTAAAGGAGTAAAAATTCGGATTGCTAGAAACATTTTCCCCATATGGTATCTTAAAATATTTTCTAAAAACTATTGTCTAAAAGCGTAAAGAATTATAAATAGTTAATCTTATGTTAGAATGTTTCTATTTTAGCAATTTTAGAAGTAAATTAATGTGAACGGGCCAAACTTTAAACCTCCTAAACTTACCAGTCCAGCGATTTGCATTTCGTAATGTCGTTTCTGACCATAGAGGTCCCTTCGGTATTGCAAAAATTGCTCGTCCATCTTCTGTTGCATTCTCTTCTTCAGCTTTCCATGTCTTGCTCTTTCTTCCTCTATCACGGATCTGGTTATAGTTTGGTGCTTTCGATGCTTCAATTCCAATTTGTCATATGCAGATACTGCTCCTTAATTAGATTTTGCACGTCGGTTACACATTTTATCATCGAAGATGCTAATTAACGAAAATTTTCGATACTAATATGACGAAATAATAATTATTGGATTGTATTTGGTTTTTACTAGATTACTCATATTTCGTGTTCGTTAGTTTGAGATAAAGAATATTCATA
>LIAE01006990.1:0-11141 GCA_002287525.1 Diploscapter pachys
CATTCTTGTGAGTGTTTGAAAATAATCAGGCTGTCCGGAATTGATCAAATTATTTTTATGACAAGAACTTCAACGACAAACCTGATTTAATTTAGTTTCTTTCGAATTCATTGAAGTTCCTTTATTATCATGCAGCCTTTTAGTGTCTGTGATCCTGTTCATCCACGTTTTCATTTCTCTTCATTTCTTTTTATCGGATATTCTTCTAGAAGTATTTTCTTCTTCTGTTGCTCGATTTTCGGAGTTTTGATGGTGTAAACGATAGTTCCATACAAATATTGCATTTTGATATTATTCAAAGACCGAGACTTATAAAGCGACTTCGGACTGTTTGTAGGGAGGCTAAAGAAGCTCTTTCATTCCAAATCGAGTCATATAATATCAATGCAAGAATCTTTTGAATTATTGCATATTGAGCTGAATAATATTATAGGCAAATTAATTTTAGATGGATATAAACGATGAGCGAGAAATAGATGTAGAACTAACTAAAGTTAAACTTAACGAACTATGCAATAAAATATTAAACAAATCGATGGAGTTAATTGATAAAGGGTTAAATACTGCGCGAATATCATCAGAGCAGTTAGATCATGTGGTGATTCGTAATTTTATGTTCAATAATCAAATAAAGTCAATCCACTTCATTATAGATCTTAGTTGGTGGATCAACTAGGATTCCAAATATTCAACAGAGATTAATAAATAAATTCGGTCCGACAAAATTAAAATTTAATCCCAATCTCGACGAGGCTGTAGCTCATGGAGCTGCGATTATCGCAAATACTTTAGAGGTTTGAAGATACATAATTCATTACTAAAATGGAAGTGATAATTTCAGAAAGGCGTTGAAATTCCATTGATTAACAATACAATGAATGAATTAGTCCAAAATATCAATAATTTGCAAATTGGTGGAGACAATTCATTCAATAATTCACATGATATTTTATTCTATCGTAAGAAATTATGTTGAAAGCTAAAGTAAGAGACTTTGAAACAATTCGTAATCATTTAGTTTGTTATCGAAATATTGATAAAGATGAAGAAAGAATATGCTTATTCAGTTCATATTCCTGTTCAGTCGAAGAGATCGCAAAATTCCACAATTCTTATGTACCATATCAAATAGCAACTACACAGAATAAGGTTAATTCTTATGTTCGTTATTTTTAATAGTAAATAATGTATAATTATATATTTAGTGGTGTTGATGTATTAAAATCCTGTCTGTGTTTCGACCCCTCAGCTCCTGTTAACAGACGAATCTCTGAAATCGCTGATATGAATTGTGCAAGATATTATCATTCGCTCATTGCCGCTAACGGGAAATTGTATGCAATCGGAGGGTGATCTGAGATTTTGCATATCTTCATACGAAATATTTGTTAATTTAGATTTCAAAAATGCTCATGTAAAAATTTTCGTGATGTAATTGAGGAATACGATCCACAAACGAATGAATGGCGTGAAGTCGGAAAAATTAACATAAATAAATCTTGATTATAATAATCTCAAATTCCATATTGACATTTTATTCAATAAAATGTAAAATACTAATTTAATTTCAATGCACATGATACAGACAACTCTCGAAGCCATCCAAAAGTGATGAGAGATAATTGTAACTCAAATATTCATTTTAAATATTTTATTTCAAGAATTCTTTAGCCAAATCTAATATTTATTTTATGGTAATTTCAAAGTAATTTTTAATAATATATACCAGAAATAGTAATCGATTTCTTGTGAATAGTTATTGAACGCATTCGAAACATAATATTGTTCGTCAGCAGCATCAATGTTAGCGTATTTTTCTTATTTTCTCTTCCCAGTCAATCTCTCTTTTCACTACCTGACTGATTATGAGGCATTTTCTCTATCATTTTCATGGCATCAATCCATTTAATTTCAGTTCAATATCTTTCAGTATTTGTTAAATTTATTTTATCGTTCCGCAACTATAATTTCCGTTCTTTTTAATTCTAAATATCAATGCAAAATGTTTAAATAAATGTAAATTCTAAACTTACAACCTCATTTGAAAGGAACAATCTATAATTAACACTAGAACTTCAATTACCTCTACTAGCATTTTAACTTTAAATTTCTGTATATTTTGTATTTCTTTTTATTACTAAAAGGCTCAACTACCCAAGTTTGAGAGGCAACTACCAACACACTGCTGCGAATCATCGTCTAACAGCCCCTACATCTATCTCCAACCAGATTTGTTACATATTTCAGTATGCATCTTCTAGTTTTAGGAATCGATTTGTATTTTAGTAGTTTCATTCTCCGTTCTTAAATGACCAATTTCCAACTCACTGATTCCAGACTTTCTCATTCAATCAATACCCTTTTACTGTTTCCATTTTGAAATAATACTATGCTGATTGTTTAGGTCTCTTCACAAAGATGCTAGCCAATTTACCAGTCGAAATTATATTGTTGATCTGCGAATATCCCGAATTCGAAGATCTAGGACAATTGGCCTGGACTAACAATCGAATGATGCAAATAATCAAGAAATATCTGCCGGAAGCGCTTGAGAGGAAAATTTTGTTCTATCGTAGGAAAATATTCCTTGTATGAGCGAAAATTAATTTTATTATTTAGTGCCTTATAAAAAAAGCAAAATTTTGGAAGGAAAAATTTGTCTATTTAATTCGCATACTAATTCTATTGAGCAGATTGCGAAATTGACTCATTTTTTACCATCATATGAAGTAGCAACTACAAAAGATAAGGTAGATTAGTTTATTTGGCATTGCCAATTTTGTAAATTTTAGATTTTTGCAATTAGTTATGATAAAAAATCGTTTGAAATTTTTGAACTGAATACTCAACAAATCACTAGAGGTAGCGTTACAAAAGCCAATAGATTGGTTTAATTTTATTGCATTCTTTGCAGGACCAGATCCTCCTGAATGGCGTTATTTTGCATCAGTCGCTTATTTCAAAGACAAACTGTATTATTTAGGTGGACACACGAATCGAGTTAATGTAAGAAGATCAAATGATGTCCATGAAAGAATTAATTCAGGTTTTAACAGATGGAAAATGGCAAACAGGACCTGCTCTTCCAATTCGTGATGCTCAAGCAATAACATGCGATAAAACTTTATACGGTTACATTATAGCGTATTCATTATTGTAATTATGGATATTCAGCTATTGAGCAATGGGACAATGAAAAAATATATCGATTATCAGACGATGAACGGAAATGGATTGAAATTGGAAAGATTTCGGAAAAACGAGGTGCATTCGGAGTTGCATCGTTAAATGAAAAAATTTACATAACTGGAGGAGGATGGAAGTCATTAGTTTTGTATGATAAATAGTGTATCATTATATATTTAGTGGTGTTAATGCATTAAAATCCTGTCTGTGTTTCGATCCCTCAGCCCCAGTTGACAGTCGAACTTCTCGAATCGCTGATATGAATTATGCAAGATATCATCATTCGCTCATTGTCGCTAACGGGAAATTGTATGCAATCGGAGGGTGAGTTGAGATTTAGCATATCTTTATACCAAATATTTGTTAACATAGATTTCGAGAACGTTATGTGATAAATTCTTTCAATTCAATCGAGGAATACGATCCACAAACGAATAAATGGCGTGAAGTCGGAAAAGTTAACATAAAATAGAACTTGATTATAATAACCTCAAATTTAATGTAGAAATTTTATTCAATAAAATGAAATAACAATTTAATTTGAAGACACATGATACAGACAACTCTCGAAGCCATCCAAAAGTGATGAGAGATAATTGTAACTGAAACAAATATTCTTTTAAATATTTTATTTCAAAATTCTGTAACCAAATCCAATGTTTATTTTATAGTAATTTCAAACTCAATTTTTCAAAATATATAGCAGAAATAGTAATTGATTTCTTGTGAGCAGTTTTTTTTAACATTTTAGCATTTTTCGTATCCTCTCGATGTTTCACTAAAATAGCCTATGTATTTTCTTCTCAGTTACTCTTCTTCACTGACTGACTGACGAGAAGACATTTTCTTTATCATTTTCATGGCATCAATCTATTTAATTTCAGTTCAACACAGTCCTAGGGAGGACGATCGTCAGAAACGGGAGTGAGCCGGAAGTCCGGTTCCACAAAATCGAAATTCCGGCACGAGAGGAATACTTCGACGCTGGAATAGGAAAGGAGAGAGGGACAAAGTGTACACGTTTCAGATGGGCATAGCTTTGCATAGGATGAACCGTTTTGGAAAATTTAAAAAGATTTAGAATCTGGAAAATACGGGTTTTCAGAAAATATATCATTTGATAATTCTGCATCCTGAAATAAAAATCGACTTGCGGCCCCTAATCATAACACGAGCGAAAAGATATGTGTGAGTATAGTAACACAATACGGTATCATCTTCCATTGCATTCAGCATATGTTTCATAGTTAACTCCACAAATACAGGCAGAGTTGGTCTTGTCTTCTATGACCAATATTTCTTTAAATTATCTACATGTTATTAATATGCAAGTAATAAATTCTTAGAAAAATGTAAAATGCACCTTTTAAATCTTTATCTTAAAATCAAACATAATTTACAGATAAACAACCAGAATAATTTTGTTTAAATTCTAATGATTTACAAATCCTTGAAGTTCCTTTCGAATATTTGTTGGAACTTCCTGCAGAATTTCGGTAATGAGCCGATTTTCATCTGCCACCGTCATGTTCTGATTTGATCGTATGGCCTAAATAAGCATAGTTTTAGTTAGCGGAATGGCATTTTTTTTTTATCAATTTACCCTGATTTGTTGAGCCACTTGTTTTGCTTCCAGTGACAGCTTACTCTCCGCTTGCTGTTGAGCTGCATCCATTTCGTCCAAAATGCGCTGTTGTGCAGAGTTGGCAGCCAGAAATGATGTCTAAAATGGTGAGTTATATTTGTTTTGCAGTGAATTCGTTGCATTTTGAAAATATAAAAACATTACAGCGTGGGTAAATAGTATGGGGCTATTGGATATTTATGTTAGAGTAAAGGTAGGGAAGGTTATTTACTCAATATTCTTCATGATGTAAAGCTGTAATACTGTAAGGTATCCAAATTCTCTACTTTATCATTATAGATTTATAAATTGCACATAAGATTTTATAAAATTATGGGTGAAATTTTTATCCAACATTTTGTAGGAGATATGTTTGGTTCAGAAAAAATTATGACTTCGGATATTATCAAATCAAAAGTTAATAATGTCGTTGAAAAACAACTTCTCAAATAATTGATGAGTTTTATGAATATGTAACATTATAAAAATTTCACCTGAACATCGGGATCCTGTCGCTGAAGCCATTCGTTGAGCTGTCTGTTTCGCTCTGATTTCGTCAAATCTGTGTTTGTAGTGATGGCGAGATACGCAGAGACTTGGTCAGGATTGGCTTCTTGCAGAAAATGAGGCAGACGCGATGGGTCGCTTAATAGATTCAGAGAGAACCTAGGATCTTGCAGACTTCTTGCATCAGGATAGACATAGACAAAGTCACGCTGTGCAGAGTTATCTTGAGTTGAAGCGGAGTTTTGATTGGTCGAGCTTGGAATAACCATATTGTTTTCAAGTGCTGCTGGATTCGGCAAGAACTTGTGTGGCTCGTTATTCAAGACAGAAGATGGAGATGCTGTCGATTGAGCGGGGGTGCTGCTTCCACTTTCCTGGGCATTGCTTCCGAAGTATTGATTCCAGAGATCGCGAACCTGATTGACGAATGATTGATCGACTTGAGTCAGCGGCTGTTGCTGGGTCGATTGATCGGGAAATCCGTTGTTGCTTTGCGAAGTCGTTCCTTGTAGTTGAACTCCATTGTTGGTGTTGTCAAACCCAGTAGTTTGGGTTTGCTGACCGTTGCTCGCCGAAAATCCACCACCGCTATTCCCTTGACCTTGAGGATTTGGGACATTAACGATATTTTGCCCACTGCCGAACCCATTTGATTGTTGATTGCCGCTTGGAGCTGGGTTTCCCCCGAACTGCCCATTATTCTGCTGCTGCAGACCGAAGTTTCCAGACTGTGACTGAGAATTTCCAGAGTTTGAGTTCGGGAAGGGCTGCCATCCGTTGTTATTGGTCCTTCCTCCATTAGATACGACAACATTTTGTCCAGGCTGAGGTTGAGCACCATTTCCGTTATTCGAATTTCCAGGGCTTGTTGCAGGATTTGGCAAGAACCCATTTTGATTGCCGAATGTCTGCTGCTCCTGACCGAAGTTTCCAGATTGTGATTGAGGACTTCCGGAATTTGAGTTCGGGAAGGGCTGCCATCCGTTGTTATTGTTCCTTCCTCCACTAGATACGACAACATTTTGTCCAGGCTGAGGTTGAGCACCATTTCCGTTATTCGAGCTTCCTGCACTTGCTCCAGGATTTGGCGAGAATCCATTTTGATTGCCGAATGTCTGCTGCTCCTGACCTCCAGAGTTTGAACCAGGGAAAGGTTGCCATCCATTTCCTGGAGCGACGACCACATTTTTTCCTTGTCCAGGTTGTGGCTGATTTCCATTGCCATTGCCATTTCCATTCCCACTTCCGGGATTCTGACTTCCATATTTGTAATCTGCTCCGAGGGCTCTAGAGATCAGAATTGCCTTTTGATTTGAGCTTGATCCGGTGAAGGCTCCAGAATTTGAGGACCAACTCGACGAATTATTACCGTTGTTATAGTTGCTTCCGCTATTGGCTCCAGAACTCCCCGAATTCCCAGGATTTTGGCCATTGTTCTGGTTTGAGTTTACAAGATTGTGACCAAAGTTAGGGTTGATCTGACGCTGTTGAGCGATAAAATTAGGATCGGGGAAGAAATCGCTTGTCTGGAAAAAGTTATTGAAACACTTTTGAAAGAATAAATTTCTAACCTGGATAATTTGTTCTTGATTCTGATTCGACTGCGAAACGCCTTCAGCCAAGATTGGTGAATTCGCCATAGCTTGATTGATATAAATTGGAGCTGGTTGATCACGGAGAACTCGATTTGGATTAGGGGCGGTTGGAATCGAGTATGGTTCGTAAGTGACGTGACTCGCAAATAGTTCTGGAAGTTCATATTCTTGATTCATTTCGGAGAATGATGAATTAGCATCATTTTGTTGTTGATGAGAAAATTGAATGCGGATTTGCTCATCCAATTTAAGGATATTCGATGACTAAACTTTAGACATTTTAAGGATTAAATAACTGATATCAAATTTTCGAAGTGGAAATCAAATATGATGCCTACAAAATCAAGGGTTTTTTTCTCGAAGACCCCATTTCCTATTCTGTATAACTTTTGCTGGTAACTCAAGGAAAATTACTGTTCGATACTGGCTAAAATTCACCAGTAATTGGCAAACGATAATTTAAGTGACTGCCATAACGATACTTTGACCGGTTGATATTTTCTTACTGATTAAAACTGTTAGAAACAGATAGGAAATTGCCGCTTTAACTTCGCAGTAAAAACAATTTTTGAGCAATACTGGTTAGTAGTGGCTAGTAAAAATTACTAGTCAGTGTTATTTGTCCTGAGAAGCCATGGACTGCTGTTCAAAAGAAAACAAGAACATGTCGTTTATATTTTTTTCTAAACCAAAATCGAAAATAGCACCAATGCCATAAAATAGTTCGCTGATGTGCAATCTAAACCTCATAAATTATCGACTAACCCGAATTCAGCTGTTGAAGTCTTCCATTTCTAGCTCTAGCAAAATACGAAGACGAGTCCTGCCCGCTTGATGATGCCGCATTATCAGTAGATTGTGAGGTAGAAAGTGGTAGATATGATAGAACAATTATTAAATTAATGTAGAACATAATAAATTACACAGCATAAAATGGAGAAAATCAATAAAAACGGAAGATGAGCTGTAGTGCTGCTTTATACTGCGGAAACTGTTTGCGGATTTTAGTATGAGCGCGCAGATCCCCCATCGTGTTTGGCCAGCTTGGAGCTAGCCTATGAAAAATATACAATGCTAGCGACATCGTAGAGCGAATTCTCGTGAATTGTAAACTTATGAGTTATTCGTCATGAGTCATAGAATTAGTTTTGAAGAAAAATCGGGGATAAATGATCAAATGACGGTGCTTTGTTGAAAATATTTATATCAAATGGATTGGATAGATTTAGAAGACGGGCGAGGCGGAATCCCGGTTCAGATTTCGGCGAATTTTTTGCTCATTCTGATTCCAACTACGGTTTAGAAAAATGCTGAGAAAGTATTCCGATTCCGAAAATTTTTTCGACGTATATTCCAGCTCTGACATTTTAAATATCAATTCGGTTTCACCACTGACTTAGAATACAGATACAAGAACTTCTTTTATGAACAGTATTATCTTACAAATAATCTCATAAGTCTAGTTCACAATTTTGTCCAAACTTGATTTAGATGAATCAGATGTGGTTATTTTCAGACACTTCACGACATTTTACACCATAAATCTTGACTAAATTTATTTTATTCAAGTATTTTGTGCCATAGAGCATCCTCCATTCTTGCTTAGACCCTCTTATCAGTCATTCTTCACTCTTTCGTCTGTCTATCAACTCTATCAGCTTTATCAGTCTGCCTATCTATCATTTGCATGTGCTTCTGCTGCTTTCGCAGTAGCACATTTCCTGATTCGGCCGGGATGCACTTGCCGCTTTTGTTTGTTCTTCTTTTATTTGTCGGAGGTGAGAATTTATTTGTAATCATTTCATCAAACCCATTAAATCAGACCGTTGAATTTCTACTAAGATATTATTTATTGGGGAATGTAATATCAAAAATAGACACTTTAACAGCATCTTTTCAGGATCTAAAAGTGAAAGTTCGCAATGTACTGAATGCAATTTCTTGGTCGATCTTCTCCATGAAAGCTGGGGCGATAAAACGACAAAAGAATGCCTGTTTGTGGAGCTTTCTAAATCTACCTGACAAAATCTTACAATTTAGTGGAGATCTGGCCGTAATTGTCTGTGATACCTTTAAGATTGAGGACAATTTTGTGTGCACCTACATAATAAGCGATTTTCGTGATGAAGTTCTATGGATTCTCGATCAGATTATCATCACTCCAAATCAAATATGCGGACTCTTGATCGACGGTCAGTGACTATTTAGTTATTCAGAAAGCATGAAAATATTAATAAAGATAAAGAAGAAAAACCTTTAAAATGTACCAAACTTTAATCAGCACAAGAAGTGGAATATATGCAATTTATGACAATGTTTAAAAATAAGAATGCTACTTCCAAAACTCATTTCAATTTATCATGGCTAAGTTCATATTCTTGTCGAGTATCTTACGAATACACAACTTCTATGACAGTTTCATTCCACGATCGATTCATTCTTAACAGAATTTGGCGATCTTCAATTCTCAATTCGACTAATATTTTAGATTGTGGAAATCCTTACGATCCTCTCGTTGCAACGTGGCTACTATCTATGCCTGGAAATGCGCCACCATTTGTGCCGAAAACACCAGTGCAGGTAAACCTGTTTCCCGTCTTGAAATCGTTTTCTTCATTTCAGTCAGGAAAACCAACTCTTCGCGTGCTTCATCTGACAGACTTGCACTTAGACATGTACTACACACCAGGACTCGAAGCTGACTGCGACACTCCGCAGTGCTGCAGACCGCAGGACACCCCAAATGTGAGGAAATTAACTTCGAAAATAAAAATGAGCTTGTCACATTAGGAAGTCAATGCAGGAAATGCTGCCAGTGGTACGACGAAAGGGATCAAACAACCAGCTGGGTATTGGGGAACAGTGGGGAATTGTGACGCTCCCTACTATCTCTTCACAAATATGCTCGATCATATTGTGGCTACAAATGGAAAAGTATGAGAACTGTAATTGAGCCAAGTTGTTATTCATTTTTAGCTCGATTACATCGTCGTTACTGGCGATCTGATGTCTCATGACGTAAGAGTATTCTTTCCAAAAATATCATCTCTATCACTATTTCAGGTGTGGAATTATAACAATGTGTCTCATATGGCATTCATCAAAAACATATCGGACAGTCTGAGGAGGTAAATATTGATAATAAAATTCGTCTCTGATCCCTCTGATTGAATACGCAATTCAATCTGACTATTTTTGTTGTAAATACTGTCTTCTATATCTGTTCAATAAGAAAATTTCTAATTCTATTTCGAGAAACTACTATCCTAACTTCTTGCATTTTCCTGACAAGGAGTGCTCACCATAAGAAACGCGAATTGCTGGACGAGACCTATATCATTAGAAAGCTCGTTCCAAGAGCAGTTCAATGATACTAGTCTTTTCTGCCCATAGGGGGTTTTACGCTGTAAACGACGGACGCAAAGTTTCTTGGTATAAGCCTGATGTCGCATGGTGCTTCTATCGTTGTTTCTTCGTTATTTCACGTGGGATTTCGGATTTTTTTCTGTAATATGTAGGAATATATTATAAGATTATGAGAAAAATAAATTTAAACAAGTTCCGTCACATTTCATGTACAGGTGGTTTGTTTCCAGTCTTTGACAGGTCTTATAAATGACATCTTTCGAATTAAATTATGCCCAGGCTTATTTCCGCAGCAGATGCACCAATAATTCGTCTACGGGGTTTTCGACACCGTAGAATCCGAATATGACGGTTAAAATTCGATTCGGCCACTTGTTCCACATGTTCCAGAATCTTCCGGAAGCGGAACTTCCCGGAACCAGAACATCACTATTTCTTTACGGAACAAATTCAAATTTGATATCAAAATGACGATAAGGATACGAATAATTCAAATTCAAAGAGATCTCATTGATACGATCATCGCATCAAATGCAGTAAATTTTTCAAGTTGGGGATCAAAAATGGGTCATAATTTGAGTCTCAAAATATAAAAATTCACTATTTTCGATGTGATGATCGTATCAATGAGATCTCTTTGAATTTGAATTATTCGTATCCTTATCGTCATTTTGATATCAAATTTGAATTTGTTCCGTAAAGAAATAGTGATGTTCTGGTTCCGGGAAGTTCCGCTTCCGGAAGATTCCGGAAAATGTGGAACAAGTGGCCGAATCGAATTTTAACCGTCAGGTTTGGGTTATACGGTGTCGAAAACCCCGTAGACGAATTATTGGTGCATCTGCTGCGGAAATAAGCCTGGG
>LIAE01006990.1:18339-54251 GCA_002287525.1 Diploscapter pachys
TTGAAAATTTCAACTTCGTCTCAGCTCTGGTTGTAGTCAAATCTTAAGATACTATTCCAAACCTTCACTATCCGACAATTTAAAAAAAAATTAATTTTACTGCATTTCATTGTCGAATAAAACGGTGAGAAGAATTCTCGAATATAATTCGAAAAAATAGAAAGGTTAAATAGAACGATTTTGGAGGACGTAATTTGAACATCACCTAGATCAATAGGCTAATTTTATCAAAGTTGTGATAAATCACGAGAAACAGGAGAACATCAAGTAAAACTTACAAGACTCACAAATCACGACATGTAAAAATCGAATAAATAGGTGATGAATTGAAGACGTTAAAGAGACGTAGAAAATGGTCAAGTCAAGTGCGGAGTGACAGCCAGTTTCGTATGAAACCACACCACCACCACACACACACACAAGCAGAAGCAGTTCAATGCTGAAACTTTACTTTTTGCATTGGAGAGAAATGGCTCACTTATGGTTGACTGTGGATGGGGAGCGAGAATCGCATGGAAGAGAGAAAAATCATTGAGGAAGAGAAGAGACACTCGCCGGCTGCCTGCAGCAGCCGAAGCAGAAAAGGCTGCGAAGCTCAATTACTCGACGTCGTTTCTGTACGCGCAGGTTTCTCGCCCAGAGACCAAGTATCGTCGTCTCGAGGCAAGCCACAATTCATGTATCTACCAAAACCGACATGAATCGGAATTTGTATTTGAAGCATCAATCAAATGTCTATGACCATTGCCTGGCATGATTTCAATATCCATCCAAGTTGGATGATCGAAGTATAAGAAGAAAAGACGAAAACTTGTAAAGTGAAACGAAAGAAAAAATCTTCCAATTTTCTTCGATAAATTTTACAAATCATGCATTTATATGAGCAGTTATGCTGAATAAAATTTCGATTTCGACTTCTTTAGTTTCAAAACCTCGTGGTTTTTCTTCGCGAGAAATAAGCCACTTCATCTTAACTTCGCAGTTAAATGTTCACCTGACAAGAATATAAAGGAATCAATATTTCGCGTTGAAAACAGACGATGGAAAAGTAAACGCGACCAACTTGTAGATTTCATCATTAGAATTAGAACCTTGAAGAAGCATTTCTCCATCATTGAGACATTGTGATTTGTCTTTTCAACAACAGCAACATGCAACTATCAAAATGATGTGCCAGGCCAGCTTTATTTTGTAGTTCGAGAGGGCGCCTTGGCACTTTGCAAGCCGATGTGAGATTGGAGATTCGAGTGAGTGGGACGAGGAATCGGCAAAGGAAATGGATTCGGGAATCGGGCCGAGGAGAAGGGAGGGAGACGCGCTCGAATTGGTTCAGTTGGAAGCTGGGCATTTGGACTGCGCTATTGCAGAGAGCAGAGGATCACTGATTGAGGACGAAGATCTCGTAGAACTCCATGCCGAGACCCGCACCAGATGTCAGCATGTGCACGATGGTCGAGAGGTTGAACAGGCCATTCTCGAGGTGGTTGAAGAGGAACAGGATCACACCGGCCACAAACGGGCAGAACAGCACTGAAATGAGTTGTGATGATATCACTTCGTCGAATAGCAATGCTCACTTCCGGCGAAATCGGCATAATCCTGCGGCATTTTCACCGATTTGCCGTCCTTCGAAATGCCCAACAGCACGCGCAGATCGTAGCGACCATCCAGCCTTCTGCTGTACCGAACATAGCTGATGACGATCGAGAAGGCAGCGATCAAAGTCAGAAGCAACCATTCGAAGAAGCCGATTTTCGCGAAGGCGAAGAATAGCAGAAGTTCCTGGAAACGGCAGTCGTTAGTTTAGAGAACTAGGGAATAGAAGAAAAGATCATTCACAAAACAGAAGGAGCCGAAATTGAAGTCAATTTTGAGTGATCAACTATGATCATACCTCGAATGCTCCGATTCCGAGTAGGACACGCCTCGCGAGCATGACCATCTCCTCATAGTCATACTTGACGTTTTGGATCTTGTTCTGCCACGAAGACGATTCCGCCATTTCGATGCACGAATCTCGAGTCGGAGGAAGAGAGGAAAGACGAGTGGATGAGAAAGCAGACGAGCGAGTAATGACAGCACACGGAAGCTAATATGCAACTTCCCAAACTCTAAACGTAATGTGTACGCAAATTCGAAGATAGACCAAGGTCGGCGGGACCAGTAGCAGTGTGCATCGTGGCGCCAGTCCAGCTCAACCTTGAAAAGTTTTCCTCGACGCGTGGCAACATCGGTTCCGGCCTTGACTACAAATGATGGGACATTAGAAAATTTCAGATATCGCTAAATTGATCGAATATTTATTTTTTTCAGCCAGTGAAGATACTTATATTTGTACTTTTGACTACTATTGTTTTATTTTTCAAGAGTTTTACTCTTTCTCCAATACTTATCGAGCCAATCATTTTGAAAATATCCGAACTTTCTTTCTTCAAACACTCAGGTTCTAATTTGCATAGTCATTCCATCAAATTCTATTGGTCTTTCGACTATGTATGATTGGAAAGAAACAACCTCGATCTTTATTTATGTTCTCACTCGAGTGCAGATGCGAGTGATATTCCAGCAACGAGTGATGAGTGGATGAGTGGTGTTATTGTAAGTGCCAATCTGCAATTTGTTGTGGTAATTGTTTAGATGAATGTTTAGAGCAGAAAATAGGATGAAGAATGAAGAAAGCAAGAGAGGAGACTGTTGCGTAACAGGCCAATGCAGAGCCATCTGCACGAAAAAGGCCACAAGGGGTTGAATTACCCAATGAATAGGCGATGCAATATTAGGGCTATTTCAAGATGTTGATGGAGAGATAGATGATAAGACGACAAATTTAACAAAAAATATCTTGAAACTAAGAAAATGTCATTTCATGGGCAAGGATTATTGTATCATCTAGTTTTCTCATCTTTTTTCTTCAGAATCTTTCAACAAATTATTCCTGAAAGGATAAATAGCCTAGATGAACGATGTTTCAATTTAGAACTGCTTAGGGATATCAATTCCAAAATGATTACTTTCATTCTTTATCCTTAGTGGAATCAAACTTAGGAGGCATTTTCACCAGATTCAAAAAATATACGGGGAGTAGATCGTAAGGGTAAAAGCTTAGTCACAACATCTTCACGAGCAGCGTTTTTTTTTGTGAATTTCTGGTTATAGATAGAAAACTGTTAAAAGAATATTATGGGGGTAGATCGTATGGAATTTCTAACACTCGCCCTTCCTAGCTCTGAGCGGAAGGAAATAATATATCATGAGGCGAAAAGAAAAGATTACTGTATCTTATTACCAGCTGATTGTATAAGATTGAATTCTATCTTTCTGTCTTTTTAGAATTTCTACAAATCCTTCGAGTTTCAATATACGAAGTTTGATGGAATAATGATGGTTTTACTTCAGAGAATTGGAGTTGTGACAACAAAGTGAGATGAGCAGATATGGGATCAAATGGATAAGTGGAATATGTGAATATGTGGATATGTGGATATGTGGACTTGTCGGCTGGCAGTTTGGACAGAGGGAGGGAAGTAGAAGATGATGTGCAGATGAAGGGGGTGATAAGCGGGAAGATGGCAGAAGTTGTGTCTGGATTGTGGAGGAATGAAAGTCAAGTGACAGGTGACAGCTGTCTGACTGCAGTACGCTAGGAGGAATCCATTATACGGTAGGCCAACAAGCTTTTAGAAATTTCTATTTATTTCTAAAGATTTTTTAAAGATCTTTTCTAGTTCTGAATATCTTCAGAGTCATTTTAAAACAGAACCTGTTCATGAAAGAGTCATGTTTAGAATTACTCCTGTTAACTCCCATGCGAAAACATAGCGCCCCCTTTTGAGTCTTTTTGCAAAAGGCATCCGACTAATTACCGTATCTCTTTTGTCATTGCAACAGTTCATTCCTTCTTTGAGATATTCCAAATCTTTTCAAATGATCTGCACATCCCCATATCCAATTATGTGCATTTGTGAATTCGTGGTTTTGTTCGAGATATGCATCTCTTCTTCTGTTTTCTACCGCTCTGTTCCCTTCTTTGCCAACAATGATGTAACAAGCCGACCTCCATATGGCCTGCTGTCACTAATGACTGAATCCTTCGCACCCTCCTCTCTCTCTCTCTCTCTCTCTCTCTTTCCCTGCTATACAGGCCGATTCAAGCCCATCTCTCAATTCGATCTAATCGAGCATGCCTCATTCGAAGCGTATCATTTCGTTAAACAAACCCAATGGATTAGTTTTTGAAAACATAATATATGATACTACATTCAAAAGAAAACATCCCAAGTATTTTTCCGAATTGAAAATTCTAGAAATTAGACAATGAATTATAGGAAGTTTCGATCGCTTTCATCAAAGCTAATGCAATGAAAAATCTAAATTTATCATTTTGGCGATTTCAATTCGTTTTGCTATAGAAGAGAGTTTTCACGTGTTTCAAAATGTTCATATTCATTAGGGCCCTCTGCATTGTTCGTAATGGTCCTCTTCAGTCCGCGTCTTGCTTTGTTGCATCCGAGCACTTCGCCGTGTTGCTGCTCTTCAACTTGTACATCTCCATCCCAAATGCTTTTATGTTCGTCTTCTGTTGAATGCTTCATTCCATTCTTCGAGTATCTGTCCCCCTCCCAATCCCCTCCCCTCTTCCTCACGCTCCTCACCCAATCATCAGTTCTGACTCCGCCCACTTCCTTGAATCCTAGCAAAGAAACGCATTAACATATTCTGTTGTATCAATTCAGATTCAGACTCTACACGTGTGTTGGAGCAATTGAAATGCTTCCATCGGTGAACACCTCATCTTTGCCATTGACTATGCCCGTTCCAATTCCTGAAGGAATGCCTTTCAATGCATTCAACCTGTTGATCAACAATAGTATTGGTGAGCAATTTTGTATCCTTCTTTATGAATTATGCCAATTTAGAATAGCTTTAGTTTTATGAAGAATGTGTCTATGCAATGTTTTCTCAATGTGATTAGTAAAATTCTAGCATTTCATTTGAAGTAATCAGTTTTAACATGAAGATCAACTTCATTTCTTTTACAAAAATGCTACACTCGATCTGAAACGGATTTTAGTAATTTTTTTAAAAGTAACACTTCGAAATAATTACTGCATCCAAATCAAAACCTTATTTTAGGAATGCGTCTTCATTCGCAGCTTTTATTGCTGATGAAGAAGCAGCTGGAAGAACGGAATAATGGACTATTGATGATGAGACCTGAAGAACAGAAGACATTAGAAGGAACGAGTCAGATAGATCAGATCGACAATGTGCAAAGAATGGAAACTTCTGAAGAAGACAAGGAAATGAAGGCCTCTCCAAGTGGAAGTGGAAACAGACCATTTTCGATTGAAACACTTCTTCAATTGACAACTGCAACTGATATCCAGGAAAAGGTCGATTTTTACATCGTTTGCCATTTTGCAGCAAAACTTCGGACTTTGGTCATCGTTTTCACTGCCATAAGAAATGCACACTGCAAATGTTTCTTTTCGAGAAAAAAAAGTACGATAACACATGAAGACAATTTTATTTTGTGAAGTCACACATTTTCGTTTACAATAGCCGAACTTCACTAAACTAGTATATAAATCAGTAGTTGTTTTCAATTCCGAAATAAATTAAGTCAACCTTGATACAAAGTTAAGTTTAGGAGCCCTTCTCTGCTGACATCGATATTGACGATCAAATAGATTCAGAATCTGTTCAAATTTACACATTGGAGAGTTTGGACGTGACAGATGGAAGGACGAAAAGAGCACATAAACCGTGAGTTTTCATCTTCTTACTTCAACAAATGGGAATGGTAGTTGCAGTGGAAAGAAAACGACAAATCGTTGTGCTTGTGATGAGTGCGGCAAAACGTATGCAACTGCAAGCAATTTGGCGAGGCATAAGCAGGTTGATTCATTGAATTACTTTGCATCTCTGATTACGGTATTTTAGACGCACCGACCACTGGATAGTCCGTTTGCAAAGCAATGTCCTCATTGCCCCAGAGTCTATGTCAGCATGCCTGCACTCAGGTAGATTTTTCCATTGTGAAAAAGGCTTTTTGAAGTTTTAAAATTGCGCTATTTTCTAACACCCCATTCATATTCTTCCATACAAAATACTTTTTGAAACGTTTGAAATTCTGGTATGATTTTTGTGCTAGCAATAGCTATTCTCTTTGAATACCATTCAAGAGATTCTTTGCTATCGTATTCTTTCTACAAGTTGCTGCGATCATTCTGTAGCCGTTTCCCCCAATGAACCTGTCATCTAAAATTGTAACAGTTGTGTTTCCCTCTTCTTCTCCCCATTCATGTCCAAATAACCTGGAGCTAATCTGCAATCTCCTCACCTTCCCTTTCCCTTTCCTCTCTTGATTAGTTAGATGTTCCTTCTTTGGAACATCTGCCTCCTAGTCTCATGCATTGAAGGGGAGGTCAGAGCAGGGACACTGTAATAGGATAACAAGTTGCGTAACAGCAGTTTGAGGGGAAGAGGAGAATCACCTGTCAAATGAACCTGTAATGATAAGAGCAAATAGGCAGAAAAGGCAGCTACAAGTTCAAGCTGGTAGAAAATTTGAATGACGACCCAAATCAGATTGCAAGGAATTTGACTGCGCTAAAATTATATTTCGAAGTTTATTCTAATTGACTTAAGTAAACCTAAAATCAAAATTCCGTTACTTCCATTCCATAATTGCCAAGCTTTAGATTTATTGGAGCCTAAAGTTGTTATTTAGTTGGATTCCAAATTTATACCAAGCCAGTTCCTTGGCGATGATGAAATAATTTCAGCATGCACATTCTAACTCACAAGGCGAGTCACGAGTGTCCAGAATGCGGAAAGGTTTTCTCCAGACTCTGGCTCTTACAGGTACAGATTTCAGGTTCAAAAATGCCTCTTCATTTTCTTAATTCAGGGTCATCTCCGATCGCATTCTGGAGCCCGTCCATTTGGCTGTGCTCATTGCGGCAAGAAATTCGCTGATCGATCCAATTTACGAGCCCATATAATCACACATTCAGGTACATTTTTAATCTTAGAGTTATTGTTTAATTTGATAAACACGTTACTCAATCACAACGAACGACTTTTGAAAGAATATGACGATGTAATTTTTAAAACACGAAAAATAAGACTACTTCATCATTTTAAAATCCTGACATACTCTGAAAGAGGCATATAGTATTTTCAATTTTCTGATAATCGGATAATCTTGTAGGGAGTTCTATTTTGAAGTTATCATTCGGGAATTCAGCATTTCGTTTCGTTTTTCACGTCTTCTCTATTTGTTATTTTTTCTTTTCACGATTGTGAGGCTGCGTTGTCTTCCGTCATTCTACCCTTCTCCCTTCTCCCTTCTTCTAGTTCTCACTCCTTGCGCACTGCATCCTCGTCCATCCGAGTTGATCCCTTATGATCTATCGAGACAAGCGCTCTAAACCCCTTCCTTACTGCTCGCCTCTCGAATCGAGGCATGTAACAGATGAACAAATGAGGCAGATTGAGACAACCAATTGCACACCATATTGATGAGCAGACAATATAATTCTAACATATGAAAATCCGAAATATTCGAAAGAAATGGGGGAACATCGACGAAAAAGTGATGTAAGCACAAGCCGCTAAAGTCGTTATTTGATGATTACAATTCATGTGTTATTTCTTTATCTGAGATGCAATACGCTGAAATAATCACGAATTTGGAGACAATGATATGACGAAAACCGTTTTGAATATTTGAAATTAGAATTCCGCCTCATCTATATTCTTCTGATGAAGTTTTATGCAATAGTATTTCAGGCGAAAAGCGATTTTCTTGTGATAAATGTGGTCGACGATTCACCCTTCGAAGTTATGCCTCCCGTCATCGGGAAACTTGTCGTGCTTCTGCGATTGCATCTCTTTCCCCTTCTCGACCTGCAACCATTTCCCCAACTGACAATATCTCACAGCAACTTTCTACTAACGATAGCAATAGTTACAGTAATCATTCTTCTTCTAATACAGTATCCGACTCTCAGTGATCTTCAATGTTTTCTTTATGGTATTACAAACGACTCAAATTAACCATTTGATGATGTTGCATCATTTCAAATCCCATTCTTGAAATGTGTCATCCTCTTCAGTTTCTAAACGCAATTTAATTCGACTTTAAAAGTTAAAATCAGTTATTCACTAACACTGTTCATCGATTTGAATTACTCTTGCATAGAATTCTTCCAATGAATGATTTAGCTTGGCTAGATAATTTGGCTCATTCTTGCACTTTATCATTAGATCTCACTAGTTTCTCTTCATCTCAAATTCTCGTCATTCCATTTGTGCAATGATTCTTGTAAAAATCTGTACTTTTTCCTAGTCTTTTTTTTTGTTGAATAAACGCTTTATTACAAACACTTTTAGAAGAGAAAGAGCGCGGCTCTGATATAAAAGAAAAAGACGAAGTAGCTGCAAAAGGCAAAAATGAAATCACAAAAAGCATAACTGCTTTACAAAGTATTACGCCGATTTGAGGATGATCAGAGTGATAAGAAGTGAACTGATAAAAAGGGAACAAAACTGATAAGGAAAATTATAATATGACTAGGTTAGGACATCTCGTAGAAGAATTAGGAATGGAGAGAAGAAAGAGGTGATAAAGAGGATTCGAGAAACTTGCAACTCCACTAACCATTCAAGAATCTGAAATTCTTCAAGGCTAATGAAGTTGCAAATTTCTGAATAAAGCTAAAAAATTCTCTACTGCACCGGAATGGATATTGCTAGAAGGATAAACAAATGACAACAAAAAATGATAATTAAAAAAACTCAAAGTGAAGAAATACCTGACGTCTACATGTGTCTGGTGTTGCCGAAATTTATGCCTGAAGCATTGGCGCCCTTGTTCGAACCCATCTGCAGACCGATGATGTTCTGGCCAGCCTGCAAACTCGCAATATTGTTAAAGTTTCTTTCTTAATTTTAAACAATGAAATTCGTAAATTTCTAGTAATGAATGCATATTTTCAACATAGTCCAAGGAGGTAAACACGCCTTGTTCAGGCTTGTTAGGAAACAGCTTTCAAGAATTTCTAAAACAGAAACGGAATAGCAGAAAAATTCTCAAAAAGAATGGAAAATAATTGGAAAAGATATCGATAAAATTTTCTAATCAATTACATAAATCTAGAAAGAAAAAAAGATCCCGTAAAATTAAATTAAATCTTTATTTACGTTCAAAATCAAATTTTGGTACTACCTTGAGCTGTTCCTCGCTCCACTCTCTCTTCTCGACCTCAGCCTCCTTGGGGCCGAGTCCCGTCTTGCCGAACTTCTCCCCTTTGCGCGCCAGAGCCGACAGGCACACCAGCACCGCATTTGGGTCCTGGCCCTCGAACAAATCCACCGTCTACAATCATCAATTATCAATTCATTCAGCATTCAGGTTCGAACGCAACTTGTTCCACGACTAGCAGTAGACCCTCATTTTGGTACAAATCACCCCTTTTGTGGTGCAAATAGCTATTATCCAACTCTCATCATTCAGAACTGTATGAATTCATCATAACGTACCTGGAAGAGTTCAGTCTTGACGACGCTCTTGCCGGCCCAGTTGAGGAAGAACGAGATGTTCTCCATCTGCTTGAACGCCATCGACGAGCTGTTCACCTTCTTGATCGCGCCGGGCTCCAGCGAATTCGCCAATCTGCAAAGAAGATTGAAATGAATTGAGGAAAATTACGACTTTCTTGAATATTCACCAAGTTTTTCAGCCAAAAATATTCCCCCTCTAAATCTAGTTTACTTTTTCAAACCGATAATCGATAAAATAGGCAAAAGTTTCAAAAAAATCTCAATTGTGTTATCATTGCTAAAGTGTAAACATACTTGCAGAGAAGAGTCCCATCCTTGAACAGGCTGAGGAAGTTGCTCGTGTCTCCGCTGCAGTCGATCGGCTCGCCAGTAGCACTCTGCAATTCATGAATGAATTGCCCATGTCTTTTCGAAACGAGACAATCAGAGCTTCAATTTCATTGAAGTGATTGATTTAGAAAAGAATAGCATAATCACTCAACACTTCCTAATCAATATCAATAACTACTTGTGAGAATCAGATGAATCATTTTGGATTAAGGTCAGGGAAACATGTTAGAAAAAATTCTATTACATTCTGTGACAATCTTAAAATGAAAAGAGTCTGAAAAGATAAAATAAAATCACGAAGCCCACCTTGACCCAGTTGAGAATCTGCTCTGCGAGTTTGGAGTCGTACTTACTGTGGATCTTGCGCTGCGCCTCGAGGGCGATGCCGGACTTGGTCGCTCTGTCGCTGCTCATTCTGACTGGCTATGAATGGATTACTGCTTGATTGCTTGAGGCACTGCAAACAGATGAATGAGATGGAATTGTGAAATGGCAAACAGTGAAAAGCACTAATGCAATGCGGCGAAATGAATGAATGAAATCGATGAAATCAAATGAGAAATGTTGAAAACGAATGAGAAAAGCAATGAATTTGCTGGAAGCGGAGCAGAGTGAAAGGGAAATGTTTTTGCTGAACTGTTTGACTGACTGATAGACTGGAAAAGCATTAGCAGAACAGATTAGAGGGCGGAATGCAGAGGACAGAAAGGAAGGGAACGGACACGTAAGAAGAAGCTGCAAATGGGGGTGGAGCTGATTGATGACTGGGCTGAGCTCGCTGATAAGGAATTCCAAAATGTGTCAATTATCAGAAATTTTCAGGAAATGGAAGAAAAATCTAAAATGACAGGAAAAGTTTGATTTTGAAACGAAAGTTGAGCAAAATACAAAAATGCAACACTCCTTATTCTTGAACGAGCCATCAAAACAGTTAAGACTACAAGGAAATGGTCCGAAAATAAATGAAACCGGACAGAAGAGGGCAGAATAATTCAGGGCAATTACAATTACAAACGAAGGGGAAATAGAAATGGAGAGCAGAAAGGGGGAATGAAAAAAGAAGAAAATGCGAAAGGCAAATTGTGCCAAGTGGAAATGAAGATGAAAATGAATGAGGAGAAAGAAGATAAAATGACTGTCAGCTAGAGAGTCGGAGAGTACAGTCGATTGAGCACAAATTAGTGACAGATTGGAGACACGCCCTAGCTCATTAATAAGTTTGTCGATCATTGAAAAATTTCTTCTGAAAAGGAATATTCACACTGCCAATTCCTTTGCAAGAAATCGTCCTTCTTATTTCTTTGATTTGAAGAGTTTTCCGTTGAATTCATTCGTTTTTTCACAATTCATAACTCGTCTTCTGTCTGATTCTTTTCATTCCTCATACTCTTTCGGTATTCGAGTCCTTGGATCGCAAAACGACGCTTGACAGAATTGGTTTCCATCTCGAAAATGATGACCTCGTGGAAAGTGTTCGATTGTGCACATTCAACGATCCGACGATTGAATGACCACAGACATTCTTATGATTTTTGTGCATTCATGTCGTAATTTGTGATTCTTTAACAATTGCAAAAGTAGATTCAAGAGCATGTGAAGTTTCGTTTATGTTTTCAAGAAAATAAAGAAAACTTCAATTCAAAATGAAACTGAAACTTCGTTTTCTAAATTTTGACATTTCACTTTTCGCAACAGTAACCTTCAGAAAGCTACTTTAGATAACTGATAATTGTTTCCCATGGTAAATTGCTCGGAAATCCTAAATTTTGATTGATCTTCACTGCAAAAACAAGCCGCATGATCAATCCGAAGACAGAATGGCAGAAAGACATGATGATCACGCTGAGATGCGAGATGAGAAACAGATCTTTATCCCATCCTTCTCTGCAACTCTTTGCCATGCACCCTCCAGTTTCTGCCAGCTGTCTTTTCCCTCTTTTCCCTTCTCCATTCCTCCTGCTCTCTCGCTTTCCTCCTACACAGTCTCTGCATCTTTCCCTCTCCAATCTCTCTCCTTCCAAAAACTTTCGATTTCTTGTTTTCTTGTCTCGACTTTCATTTCCATTCGACCTCTACGATCCGACCCATTGCATATTCGAACATGGCCGTGTTTGATCGGGTGAGCTTTTCCTATTTTTTCTAAAGTAATTCTTGATCTCTCAAAGAAATTTTTTCGGATAAGAGCAGTCCGTTTTTTTTTATTTTGATCTAGGAGAAAGGTAAGTTTGATTATATGAGATTGAATATAGTGAAGAAGTGTTGAAAAATTTTTTCTTATCACCGAACACTGATTATTAACAATGACGCAATAATAGTCGTGAAGCGAAGGATAACACTATTCATTTCTTTTTTTAATTTCATTCCTATCATTCTACAAATTTCAATGCTTCCTATGAAAATCATAATTCTAACAAAAACTGCATTGCTCATCAGATTTTCTGCTGATAGTCGCTCAAATTATTCATTTATTGCTAATCATTCCTAAATTAGTCAGCGCTAATATTCTGAGGACTAGAATATTCTTCAAGCAGTTTCGAAATTCTATAAAATCTCAGCTTTCAACTTTCATCTCATTCAAGTTTATGCAATGCTCCTCCAACGTCCCATCAATCGATTCGTCAACCGAAAATATCTGCCTCTTCTTGTCTCTGCTCCTTCCCTTCCTTGCCATGTTAATGTAACATGTGTTTGCCATCCGCTGCAGGCTAATTCACTCACTTCACAAGCAAAATTTAGTGATCAATTTTATAACCTTTCACATCTCAAAATTCAAATGTCAAAACCATCAAGCAACTCCGATATTCGAAAAGTTGAAGATAATATGATTTTCAGAACAAGATAAAGATAACATGAATGCTCATCTCTGTTCCCAAGTCTATCTTCACTTATTCAATGTCTCTTCTGCATGTTATTTTATGCAGCGAATCAAAATGTTGTTATTTCCAGCTGAGCTTTAGCCTTGTAAAATCAGCCTCATCTGTAGCCTCTCAAATCATTTTTATTTATCTCCCGACCGAAGAAATGAATAGTCCACGCTGTTTTACGAGACTATAAAAATTGCGCTGCAGAATTCTAGAAATCTCAAAAAAATAGCAATGGATACGTTTGTTACATTCGGAAATCTGATATGTGATATGAGGACTGATTCGAAAAATCGAGCTGCACGTTCTTGTGAAAATACGAGAGGGGATATTACTGAGATTACGGAGGTACAAATACGAAAAGCATGACAGAGTGACAGAATGAAGGGAGAGATATAAAAATGAGGATAAAAGTATGTGAAAACTAAGATATTGCAGCATCTTGTAGTGAACGATGTAATGATAAGAATTGTAACAGCATTTTCTTTACAAAATGACCAGAATAATCTCTAGTCAATTAGCGATATTCTGAAAGGAAGTGTTATGGAACTAGTATGAAATCGTATCCTCTATAAAGTCGTTTCAGGAGGAAATACTGTTACAGGTTTAATAATGAATTGGAGTGATAATTCAGATAGTGATAAATGAAAATGGATAAATTTAGGTGCGAGAACGAGCGAACGAGTCTCGATGGTCAGTTTCGCCCTACAGAGGATTCATAGGGGAAAGACCCAGCAACACTTACAATGAAATCGTATCCATGGCGTAAGTCTAATTATTGTTACTTTGCGGCGAAGATCATGATTTGGTTGTGAAAGAATAAACGAAAACGAATAGAATCTAGAGCAATAAAAATATTCAGCGTCTTTTTAGCATCTAACAATCTAAAAGCCTAATAGTCGAAATTGAGCGACGTTAAATATGAAAGAGACTGATGGATGAATCACACAGAAGCGGAATGTCCCTTTCCAGTCTCCTCCTCTCATTTTGGCATTTTCTCTTTCGCCTTCCTCCCTTTCTCGCACAAATTGACTCCCTTTCTGAACTTTGAATCGTAAAAAATGAAATTGTGAATCATATCAATTCGATCGCCAAAACTTCGACAAGTTTACTAAAAATTGATGAAATTCGTCTGGAAATTTTGAAAGAATTGATTGAGTTGGGCGTGGAAAGTGAATAACAAATCGATTGGAAAGAATGACGAAAATGGAAAGTGGAAAAGAGAGCAGCGCGGTTTGCCATTCTACAAATATTTTATGAGCAGGGAAAAGAACACAAAAATGCCTGAGAATGAAAAAGATAAAGAAATTCCGCGGAATAAAATAGAAATCGATAAAATAAAATTTAGATTCGATGATGTGACCCAGAGTTATCATCATGCGAAACACTCTCGATACGAGGAAATGTATTCCCCTCTTCTTGGCACGTTCAGAGAACTGCCCTACTACACATCACTCGCACCCAGTCTATGCATTCCTAGGAGGTCAGCTTATTTTCTCGAGAAAAATCGAGATTTTATGAAAGATAAATCGTCGCGAGCATGTGTTGAGATTGTGAAAAACTATTGTAATCTTCATGATAAAAAATCACCGAAAATTTGCGCTTAGATCATAGGAAAAGTTGATTTTCATAATGCAACTAACTTTATTAATTTATTCGATGATGATGATGGCGAATAAAAATGAATGAAGATCAACCCTTCTCTGCGAAAAAGTTACCGTGCGGTACCGAGACGTTGACCGCACGATAATTTTTTCGCTCACTTATTCTTTCAGAAACCGTACCTGCACGTATTTGTACACGCCGCACAATTCATACCATCCTCGCCAAGGCGAGTGGCTGACAGAACAAGGCAGGCAGCGTCACGTGAATACTCCAAAGAAAACGGGCGGACTCCGATCCTGGTCAGAGCCACCTCTGCCTCCGACCTACAGAAGGACTTACACTGTTCCGACTTCCACTACAAGAGTCGACAATCATGCTCTCTATTGGATTGGCAGAAGAAAGGGAATCAAGTACATCAAGCCGTTCCTCGATGTAAGCTTATCTTCATTTTTCATAGTTCTTTGTTTTTCGAGGCCAATGATAATCAAACTCAGCTTGTTTGAGATCAGAGAAAAAATGTTAGTTCAAGTTATTATAAAGTTCTAAACTTTTTAAATTCGCACATCTTGCATCAAAAGTACAATGCATGATGATTAGAAGAAAGCTCAATTTTATGAAGACAAATACTCGAATTTGAATTCTGCACCATCTCAAACAATAAAGGGAGCAACAAGTTTCTACAATTCAGCCCCGTCCATACTCGATAGAAGAGGACCGAAGATATCAGCGCATTTTCTGGTCGCCCGAATTCATCAACCTGACTCCCAGCTGCAGACACGCAACACACTTCATGCTTTCCGCTTATTAAGTTAACATTATCTTTTAAACACTTTTTATGGTTTTGAGATTTTTTTAATGAAAATACATTGATAATACGAGTTCCATTCGTTATAAATCTCAAAATCATAGCTTAATTAAAATTTCAATCACAATTAATGTTAAATCCAATCGACAGGCTCGCTTATGTATCATTACAGTAGAAAAATTGTTCTCAAATTTCGCTAATTTCTAATTCATTTTTTGTCTTTTAAAATTCATTATTTCACTTGTTTTGTTAATAACTTCATCAAGTTTTGCTTCATTTATGTTCCATTCAAATCACACAATTCTGTATATCAACAATATACATTATTATGCTGCGTTTTCATCTCCATTTTCACGGTACAATATCTGAGAGATACTGTAATTTTCTAATAGTTGTGAAAATGAAGATAAAAAAAGAAAATCAGCATTGTTCTACAAAAATGTGATGATAGAAAATCATCATGAAATTCCACCAAACAACCAAAATTCATGTTGTTTTGAGCCGAAGATTTTTCAGAAAGAAAAATTTATGCTCAATTGCCTCGTATTCATTGTAAAATTTACTGTTTTACAATTTACATCCATTTTATAATTCACGATCATGATATATCCACTATCTGCATTTCTGAATAAGCTGTACGTATACCGTATTCGTTCTTGTACAACGAAATTGATGAGAAATCGAAATAAAAAAAGTTAAATGGAAAAATGCGTATGTCTTGGAAACTGATTTCTACTGGAGGAGAAGAGTTCTTGAATCAACTATTTACAAAAGATTATCATTAAAATTTTGCAGTCTCGTCTGAAATGAACAGAATAATTTCAGTCCCTTTGAAGTTTTCAGTCATTATTATGCATTAGAAACTAGAAACTCAAATCTAAAGTATAAGAAGACACTGCTGATAAGTTCGAATCGTGTGCAGCTGAGTGCAAAATTCTTTGAACCGTTTCACAAATCGTATCACTGAAAACTTCAAAGTAGAAAGTATTTCGTCCATTTCTGCTCCTTTCCCATTTCTAAAAGAGAAGGCTAGACTCTTTGCACGATCAAACCCGAGATTTGTCAGAAGGTTGAATAACAAAAATAATGGCATTGATTTTGCAAAGGAATCAAAAATCGATCAATTTACAATATCTGATTTGGGATATTAGGATATTTTGTTTCTTGAAAAATAGCTGATACTATTGTCGATGAACGATCACTTGAAATAAATTAGAAGAGGCGCGTTTCTTTCTCCCCCTTTTGAATTCCTATTTGCGCTCACAGACGACATTTGTTCATGAACGATTTTTGATTCTTTTAGTCTCTTTGTTTTTTCATAGAAATTAACGGGATTTTCGTTATGGAAACTAGATTCAATTATCGTTCTGTATCGATACTGATAAAAATGAATGGACTAAATAAGAGGTTAATTAGTGATAATTATCCTAAAACGTTAAAAAAGGAAAAATCAACATAAAAAAGTGCCGCCAAATTTAGTGTGAGATCCGTGGCTCAAAAAAGGGAGAGAAAGAAGCGCGTCCCTTTACTTTATTCCAAGTTATCGCTCATTAACAATAATTCTGAAAAAAAAACAAATCTATAAAGTTCATCGTATCCCAAAGCAGATAAAACTAATTTTATGTGAATGAACTACCAATACGATCAAACCCCAGATAACGCGCTTTAGCCGAAAGTCTAAAAAGCTCGGAAATCTCTGAAGACAGGGTAAAGAATTTGATGACGAATAGAGAAAGAGGAAAGTGGCTAGTTGATAGAAGAATTTACATGATAAAATAGAACAAAATAACCGAGAGAAATGAATTTGGACTAGCAGCAAAGAGATGAAGTGACTGACTTGAAGATTAGAGAAATTGGGAAAATCATTCGAAAATCGGGGAAATTTATGAAAATGTCATAGCTAACATACAGGTCACAATTGAATCTTTGAGATACCTGGAAATTATTCAGAAGAATATAAAATAAAAAGGAAAAGTCAGCCTTGTGAATTTACTCGTAACCTCGCTCCCGTAGGTCGCGTCCGCGTTCAGAAGCAATGTACCTGAAAATATGCTCATTTTTAACTGAAAAGTAAACAGTATTCATTCAAGTGGATGAAATATGAATTTTGAAATCTTCAAATCATGTATGACCTTCATATTATTTCTTGTTTATGTGAAAATCACAAGACAACAAATCTTGTTTTGTAGTGATAAATGACAGATAGAATAGAGAAATTCTCAAATGCTGTCAACACGTTTACTGTAGCATGTCTTTGTTATCTTATAATTTCCAGAATACACTTTCTCTAGTCAAACCTAAATATTATTCATTTCAATTAAATTCTACGAAAAATAAAGCATACCTCATTCTGTATAGCCGTATCATCTCCTGCTTCCTCTCCTTCCAATGCCTGTTTCCGTCGGCACCGTCCTCCTCTTCTGTGCTTGCAGTCTGTCGACTGCTTCCTGGCACTGCTTCGATAATCGATCGATTTCTGCTCTCGTCAGAGGACTCGTCCGAGTGACGCCAGTCGTCGTCGTCCTGAAATTGTGTCCATAAATAAAATTCGTGAAATCACAAATGATGGCATTGAAATAACAATTTCGAAAGGGGGAATTCAATGTAATCAAACTTCTCGTATATGAAATGAAGCAATGCGTTAAGCTTATCATCATATAATATCTTAGAATTGACAAAATAGCTCCTAAGCTCCTACCGTATCACTCTCCTCGATATCAGCCAATCCAAGAAATCCAATTCTCCCTTCGAGAACATTGTCCGTTGTCTGCTGGATTGACCCCGTAATTCGAAGGTCGTCAACGATCGCCTCGAATTGCAGCTGGGGGAACATTTCGTGAACCTGTAAAGAGTTACGTTCTTCTCAAGTAATGCGCAACTGCATCTTTTCACTACAAATAACTACAAGTATTTTCTTCATAACAAGAGATGTTTGCGATTTTATTCTCAAAAATCGAAATCATAATATTATAATTCTTTCAGAAATCGAAATCGAATTTCATTTCTTGAAGTCGAAATTTCTAACAACCCATTTCTAATCGTTCGATATATCCAACCTGCTGTGCCATAGAATTCAGCTGCTGATCATCAGCGACAGCAGCAGGTTCTCTTCTGAACAGCGGTCCTGCTCCCGTGGTGAACTCGATCGAGAACGGAGGCACTCGGAACAGAGGGAAACCTGCGCCTGAACATGCGAAATTCAGTTTGGATGCAAAATAACTTCTACAAAAAATTGAATATTAATCAAATTTCAAA
This sequence comes from Diploscapter pachys, assembly GCA_002287525.1. Classification (NCBI taxonomy): domain Eukaryota; kingdom Metazoa; phylum Nematoda; class Chromadorea; order Rhabditida; family Rhabditidae; genus Diploscapter; species Diploscapter pachys. Next base: position 36,766 of record LIAE01006990.1, read on the forward strand.
GTATTACAATTAAACGGTTTACCTTGGAATCTGAACGTGGCATTTCCCGTCGAAAATGCGCCCTGTTGGGCAGGTCTCTGGGTGGAAATCGGAGTGGCCAGAGCTCTTCTGCAAGTGGGGCAGGATGGATCTTGAGTTAGCCACCTCAAATAAAATAATTCGAAAAAAAACTAAATGAAGAAAACTCACCACATCAAACACCAGTCGTGGAATTGATGTCTGCAAGGGAGACGTCTGAAACAAAGTGGGATAATAATTAAGAAAACGTAAATTTAATAAATTTGAGCTGCGAGTATAATGTTATAGAAGAAATAATGAGCACACCTTTGTCAAGGATTTTGTCAAGTGAATGAAATACTTTTCAGATAAATAATTGGATAAGAATAATATACCAGAAGACGACGTTTTATGCATAATAATAATGGTAAAATTTCAGCGGTTGAATTTGCTAATAAAAAGCAATGCTTACTTGCACTCATCCAGATCCTCCCAACAAACGACGCATCTTTCCCCAGGCGGAGCCACAGTCGTGTTGTAGGACTTTTCGATGTGCTTGAAGATGTCCTTGTGCCTGCGATGTCGCGACAAAGTGTCTCGAATCACTGTGTACGAGAGACGGCAGTGATAGAAGAAAAAGATGCAGGTCAGGTTCACTCCAAGGGGAGAAAACACCATCAGATAGGCCTGAAAGGATAATCTTGAAAGTGCGAATGGAATAAATGAATTTTTAATTCATGACAAAGGTGTGGGGCTTCATGATCAGGACTATCGGGAGTGGGCAAATTTTTGAACTCCACTCCGAACTCCATTCAAAGTGGAATGGAGTGGAATTCCGACAGCTCTGTTCATGTGTGGATTATCAGCAGAGTCGATGCCACAAACTTTGACAATAATCAATGTCAAGTGATTAGCCAAAATTGCCTACTACTCTGTAGGCTTCAGACATTTTAAAGAACTCACATTATTGAGTAGCTGAATAGCGTCGGTACTGAGCGAGGTGACGAGATCGAGCCAGTACTGGAAGTATCTGATTCGGTCAGAAGTGATCGGCATCGAGGAGGAGAGGCAGCGGATCAGACCATATAGGGGACGAATGATGCATAAGGAACACTGAAAATATGTTTTTAAGAACGATAAACCACTTTCAAGAATTGGTTTCTCTATATGAACCCAAAATAGTGAAAAAACGTGATCATGAAAATGCACTCAATGATTCTTCAATTTTGCACTGAACCCTTTCAACTGTCTTATTTTGCACTTAAAGAGATCTATTACGAAGATAAGAAAGTGCGTGAAACGTTACTCACATCGACACAGAGGAAGAAGAGATGACTGTTGGAGAGGAATCGACGAATGCGGAATATGAAATAGGCCAGGCCCAGGGAGAAGGACAGCAGACCCAGACACAGGACCATCACTCGGTGCGAGTTGTTCGGGGCTGATGAAGAGATTGCGGGGGAGACCTGAAGAATTTTGACTATTGAAGATCGAAAATGATAGACAAAGTTCGAAAAGAATAAAGTTATGTTGCTCAATTATCCATTTTGTAAGAAACCTGGATAAATCAACAGGAACTCCATAAATGAAGCTTGTTGCTAAGCTTTTTCTGTCAATTTTGTATGATAACTTGAGATAAAAGAAGAAAAGAAAAACAAAAAATTTAAATAGAGAAAAAAAACTGACGAGTTTGAAACGTTCGTGCGCGACGATATGAATGCAGTTCATGAAGGACATCATTGCAAACCACAACAGCCAGGGCTGAAATTCGAAATGAAAGAAACAATGATTGAATGATCAAGAATATCTCATACCTGAACGAGATGAGGAGGGTTTGTGCTTATGACCACAGACAGGAAGACGATCGCGAACAACACGTACGAACAGAAGCCTTCGCGCACTTCACGGCCTTCCTGCAAATAAATAAAGAATATTGAATGAAATATAAATTTGGAAAAGACATTATTAGCATATCCGTAGAGTATTTTTGTTACTTCTGGATCAATTTTTATCTACCTTTTCTCTACTTTGCTATTCCCGAACTCGTGTTTAAAAATGAAATAACGAGAAGAAAATACCTGACGAGTAAGATCCTTGAATGCGTAGTGCATCAGAGCTTGCCCCAGAAATGCTAACGTTGCAAAATACGTGTTTATCGTCAACTGAAGTTAAAGGAGTCCTCATGAATTGTTTGGAATAGGCGTTGACAAGAAAAATAACTGACCCAGTTCAATGTTGAATTTGTCAAGATGTAATAGCAGAACTGGAAGGCCTTGCTCGTCGCCAGCACCCCGAGTGTCTCATTCGAGTAGATGACTCGCAGCGTCGGATGACGGAGCATCTCATCGTGCAGAGTGTCATGGATCTCAAACGCAACTTTTGAGGAACTGGTCAATCAATGTCTTTCTCAACGATGATAATTCAGAAAAGAAAACAAGAACTTGTTGATTCAGAAGTCGATAATAAACATGATCAGTTTGGAGAAGTTTTCATAACCTTTTAGAACTTTTTTAGAAAAAAATAAAACGGTGTTTACCTCCGGGTTTTGCCTGAATTGGTCTCCAACGAATAGGACGGCTCCCGATGCGAGGAGGAACGAGCCAGTGACATAGATCTGCAGACTGGGGAAGGGAGTCCGACTCAACAGACTGACCAGTCGCGCTCCCGAACTTCGCTCCCTTTCCATCGCGATGATCTGCAACACTCGATCGATACCAACAACCCACGGATAAATAAAGGAGAAAACAACAAGAAGAAGAAACAAGTGAAAGAATAGCGCGAAAAAGTCACGTGAAGAATGAAGAAAGTGACAGCTGGCGAGAAGAAGCAAGTTAAGGGCAGAATGGAGAATGGGGCAGTGGACGGGGGGGAGGCCAAGGTTAGTCGAAAAATGAGTACGAGTATGAATGGGAGGAGAGGAGAGAACTAACGAGATAAATAATCGATAACGCAAGGCCAGCTGATATTGCAGCCGCTTTGTGTTTAGCATGCTTCAACAGGGCGAGTGACGATAATTAGCGACGGGGCAGAGAAGCCGACTGGGCAGGAGGATAATAAAACTATTTTCAATTATATTATCGCTGTTTGATGCAGTGACGCTAAGAGATGTGGAGAGCTCTGCCCCCTACGTATTTGTCTCTAGTCAATTTGCAGCCTTTGCATTCTGCATTTAGCCTTCTGCAGTCCCTCCTCCTCTCGAGCCCTGTCCCTGTCATTTTTATCTCCTTCTCACTCCCTCCTTCCTTCCTTCCCTCCCTCCCCCTCTCCCCTTTCAATTCTCCATTTCTATTCTCAATTCACCTCGCTTCTTCCTTTTCTCACTTTCGTCTTCTCGCCTTTCGCTTCTCGTTTTTCCTTCCTCTATTCGCTCCTGTGTTGTCTGTTGTGTCTTTTGCGGATCAGTCAGTCAGTCATTCTTCTGTTTCTCTGCCTCTGTTTCGATCGATTGATAGGTGTTCGATTGCAGCTCTGCTCTGCCTCTTCCCGCTGCAATGTCCTCGGGGCCAGCCTCGGGCACTTCGATCGAGCCGCCCAGCACTCAGCCGACCTCCCCAGCCCCTGCCAGGAGTGGAGTCACCATGAGGTGGGCCAGGCTAGCAATTTGTCAGTTTGACCGGTCAAAGTCAGTCTCTCTACACACAGTTTGATCACGAATTGAGCTTTCTTGAACGATTGCTGTGTTTCTTTTTGAAACCAATCGAGCCGAGTTTTATCTCCATGCGTAGCAGTTCTCGGAATTCTGATTCTGAATCCGGGGATTTTCGTAAAGATAAACTTCCGAGAAGGTTGTATTTATTATAATATGCAGAATCGAGTGTAATCGATTTTCTGACTTGACCGGCCCATTTTAATATTGTTGAGGAGGAGTACATCGTCTCTAAAATGTCTAAGCAATTCAATGTGTTGCAGAGACCTGTGCTACCTGTTCTGCTGTCCTCCGTTTCCTTCGGCAATCGTCTCCAAACTGGCCTTCATGCCTCCGGAATCTTCCTACAATATCACCGAACAGAACAAGTATGCTTCTTTTTCTGAGCAGAAGGATATGAAGAATGAGTTGCAGACTGCAACTGATTGAGGGCAGAGCTGAGTGGCCGCACGATCCTTCGCTCCTCGAGAACTGTGTTCAGATGCACGTTACCAGGTTATTTTAATTATTATTGATTTTAAAAATTAATCCTTATCACTTCTTTCAAAATAGTTAACTATGTAATACATGCTAAAATAGCAAAAAAAAACGCTAAAATTTAAAACCTGTCCATCGTTGATAAGTGCGAACTTTCATAGAATTGTTTTAAAAAATTAGGAATGCACTTTTCTGCTTGCAGAAGTCGCAGACGCAACAAAGTGTCGTGCATCATGGTGCGTCCCGTGTCCGACCCTCTGTTCACGATCCTCTTCTCTCACGGGAATGCAGTCGACATCGGGCAAATGAGCAGCTTCTTCTATGGACTCGGCTACAGACTCAATTGCAATGTCTTTGGATATGATTATTCGGGTAGATCTCATTCGTTCTTTGATGATTTTCATATTTGAATTGTGCAGGCTATGGGTGTTCTTCTGGCAAACCGAGTGAAAAGAATCTATACGCGGACATTACGGCTGCTTTCGAACTGCTCACCAAGGATTTGGGTAGGAATTTACGAGACCTTATTCAAATCGTCCTTATGCACGCTGTATTCTTGATCATGACCCACAATTCGTTTTGATTATTTTTTACTCCCAAGCAGTTTCAGTATAGTAAATAGTAAAAAAATGTACCTTTCAATCAGGTGCTATAGTTTTGAGTACTCTACAACTTGATTTGCAGGCGTTCCTCCCGAGAAAGTGATTCTGTACGGCCAGTCGATCGGCACGGTTCCTTCTGTGGACCTGGCCTCTCGCCAGCACGTGGCAGCCCTCATCCTGCATTCGCCGCTGATGAGCGGCATGCGCGTTGCCTTCCCCGGCACTCAGAGGACCTGGTGCTGCGATGCGTTTCCCTCCATCGAGAAAGTGCCGCGTGTCAAAGTCCCCACTCTCGTCATTCATGGTACAGACGATGAGGTAAACCTTTTATTTTAAAAAAGACTTTTTTTTGCAAACTAGAGAATTATATAGTAGAAGTAATAGAAAAAAGTGCTTACGTTCATATCTATAGAGGTACTCGAAAAAAAAGTCAATATTATTTTGAGATGATTCTAGGAATAGTGATTTCGTTAATCATTTGATAAATTACCACAACCACTGATGTTCAAAGCGTTTTCGACATTATTCGGAATGAAAATTTTCGATAATTCATGATCAAAATCAGAAATTTTGCACCAAAAACCAAATCTTTAGGGCTGAGTGTTTTATTACATTAGAGGTTCTATAATTTTCAGGTGATCGACTTCAGCCACGGAGTATCGATCTACGAGCGCTGCCCGACATCGGTCGAACCGCTTTGGATCGCAGGAGCCGGGCACAACGATGGTATGCTTACATTCAACTCTGACACAATATACACAATAGCATATCGTATGGGAGGGAACAAATGTTGCATCTTTTCTCTGCTCAATCAGAAAAAAATACATTCCTGCAGTTTTTGAGAATAATAGGTGTGGGTGGAAAGGGGGGAAGAAAGGGAATGAAAACATACGAATTATTTATATTTAAAAGAAAAAAAAGTTGACTTCAGTTGAGCTTCACGCGGCGTATTTGGAGCGTCTGCGCAACTTCCTGGAGCACGAGACGCACTCCTCTGCACCTGCAGGGAGCAGCTCCACCCCTACACCAACTGACCATCTCACTGCCAACAACTCAGCTCGATAGACAACAGTCCTGACAACGACAACAAAGTCTACAACGATGCAAATCATAAGACAACGAGACAAATCAAGGTATTCTTAGACTGTTTCAAATGAAATTAGGTAATGATTTTTAAAAGATTTCATTTGAAACGGTCAGTTTTTCTTTTTTTTCATTTTTATTATTTATGACTGGGATATCGTATTCGCATTTCCACTTCCATTTTCATTTCATTCTGTAGGATAACAATTTACTAGCAAATAATCAATCATGCAAGTGTGTTTCTAGTCTTTCTCCTCTTTTCTCTTTTCACTGCAATCACGTAAATTTGAATGATACAAGCCGACAGAAATGATGCAATGATGCAGTTGTGCTTTCCAGTGCTAAGACTCTTGGCATAAGACCAGTCCCTTTGAGTTAGGCAATGAATTATTCTGTCTGCATTCTGCGGCCACTATCAAATGCAATGAAAGTGCATCAGTTAGCAGTCTTGAGAATCATTATGAAACACTTTCGAGGGAGATCTTGAAACAATTTTCGATAGTATTTGATTTGTATCACTCATTCATCCATTCATTCACTCATTCTTCCTGTAAAAGTTTCGTTCCAAGCTAAACGCAAAAAGATCTGCAGTGACATTTTCATCCAAATATTAGTTAAACATTGTTGTTTTTCTTCTCACATGATTCCAAATTCCCAAAACCAACTAAAATTCCACGACTCAATTGAACTTTGAAGACTGAACTGGAATGAAGTATTATGTGAATTTTTAGATTTCGTTCAATCGTCAAAGTTCCCAACTTAGAGATTTTTCCTGTCGTATTGGGTTGAGATTATCGAAATTTGTCTTACGAATATATTTATCACGAGTGATATCTTCTAAAATCTACTCTTTATCAGATTTCTGAGAAGATACGAATCTGAGAATTCTGAAACCTGATAATTCTAAATTTGGAAGTTTTGAGGGTTCAAATTTGATTTTATTTTTAACTGAAGCATTAAGATTTCCTTTTCTCGAAAAAAAAACGTTTTTAGTCTTTTCGTTTGACAATAACCTCAACAATATTTCATATATCATCGTTGTTTTTATTTTATCCTTCATTTTGTTTCAGATTTCAAAAGGTGATATATTAATGAAATTAGCTCCATAATTCTCCGCAGCATTATAACGTTCTTGTCATAATTTCTCGTAACAAGGATAATTTTTCAAATAGAATAATTCCCCGTCTGTTCTTTCTGTATTGAATTTTCAAAGCTGGTATTATCATGAAAATATTCGATGATTCAGAATCTTTTATGCAGCGGATTCTAAAATTGTATATTTTGAATCATTCATATTTTCCTCTTCTCGATTTCTTAGTTCTTATCTTTTTTCTCAACGAATTAGTGCAGTTACCATAAACTCACTTTCTCACTCCAAAATTGCTCCTTTCCAAAGTCAAAATTGTATTTCTTGGGAAAAAATCTTCATAAGTTATTTGCAATAAATCGACTTTCGTGTGAAATTGCCCCGTGTAATATCATGAAATTTTCATTTCGTAGTAAACTTGAAAAAATTCAACAAAAACGAGGGAAAGAAGGAGTGTAACAAGAACAAAAACTAACCAGAAAATGATCGATCTGTTTCGTATTATCAAAGACACATAACTTGAGACAAAAAACTCGAAATTTGAGTATGAAAGTTTAGCATGGTGCAATATCAAATAGCCGTCAAAGTTACCCTTTGAAGAGATGAAATATCGATTATTCGTTTGCAGAATGCGTTAAATTCCACACAACAAATGTTCGTTTTTGCATTGTCTCAAGTAATCGGTCATTGAAAATATCAATGTTTCGATATTCTATTTCATCATTGTCATTATTGCAATGCAGTTCTGATTCATTGCCCGTTTGCGTCAATCGAAATCACAAAAAACTCCCTTCTCTTAAAAAGGAAAGACAATAAACATGAAACGCTAAGTGCATTTTGCGAGAAGAGGAGAGGAGATTACTTTCTCTAGAAGCGCGTTGTAATTCAATTGACGTAGGGATTAAAATAACGGAAATTCAATTTTTTTTAAATTTCTTTTGAAATACGAAACATTGATAAAGCGATAAATAATAACTGATCTATTAAACCTACTGACTGAAATCTAGAACTAGAAATAACCTGACTTTAGAATATGAAAAGCTATGGAGAAGAATGTAACAATCACTTACCGTATTCCAAAGTCTGAGCAATAACAGAAACAGGAAGCGCACTTCATTGAGGTCGGAGACGGACAAATCCGGCGATGATTTTGCTCTGTGCGTCCGAAAGACGACACCTGAATGCAGCAGCTTTATTTGATGATGGAAAAATTCGTGCAAATCAGAGCTGAGATGAAATCAAGTTCGAAATTTCGGATTCGATTTCGTCTCAGCTCTGGTGCAAATTCAGGACTTGTATTCGATGTGAAAAGTACTTCTTGTACTCGTCAGAGTTTTAGGGTAACGGAGTGTAGGAAAAAATCAAAATGTGAAATAGCCAGTGACAAATGCAGAAGACTAAAAAAAGTTTGAAACTGATTATAGAATACAGAAAGATTTTATGTTTTTGGACGAAATGAATTCGTACCTCTCAATGATCTGTGCAGCGAGTGGTTCGAGTTTGTTGCGCGAAGTGTTGAGAGCGAGAATCTCCAGGCAAATGGCAGCCCGCGATGCATTCGACTCGCGCAGTGCATCCTGGAACATCTCGTTTATCGACTGGTAGTTCGGAGTACCTGCAAATTCCTGTTTAAAATAGAAAAGGTCATTTGGAAATTTCGTGACACCGCGACCAGGTGAAATAGTATAGAGAAAGGAGGGTAGAATTATAGGGAGTGCTCTCTCGTTTTGCACACTATTTCGCTATGGCGTGACATCGCGAAAAATCCAAATTTCCGAAAAAGGTTAATTTTTTAGGATGCCAAATTAACTTTGCATGGAATAATGAATAGTCAGTTTGTCTGACAACAATTTCCTTCAATTCTTCCTTGTTCAGTTTCAGGAGGAGAAAATTTAATTTACAGTTCAAAACTTGGAATATTTATAATTAGCTGAAGAAAAAACCTGACCCTGATCAGTGATCGTAGCAGTTTCTCCATATTTGGCCTCTTCATCGAGCAGCGTCTCCAACATTTCATAGGCTCTGTCAGACTCCCCAATTCTGTGCAGCATCAGAGCGCATTCGGATACCTGCAATTACAATTCATCCTCATCCCTGTAGTTCAAAACTAAACATACCGTAGCAGGGAACATTTTGATTTGCAATCTCTTCGTGTTTTCTTCTGTGAATCTGCTCAATTCCACCCACGCACCAACCAACTTCTTCACCAAATTCTTGTATTCTTCTCGCTCAGAAATTGACAGATTCTGAAAAGTTTGATAAATTATTGAGATTAGCTGATTGTAAGAGGAGTAGAAGAAGAATGACGCAGCGGTATTTTAGGTCCGAAAGTATTTCTGATTGGAACTTGAAATAATTTGAAAGTTCGATGGATGAGGAATGGCATTTAAGGAAAATTTTAATATCAGATGTTTCATAAGGAAAAAAAACTAACCAGAAATGATACATCGAGAAGGATTTTCCTAAATATGGAAGATTGCTTGTGATCGGTCATGGCCCTGGAATTGATCCCGTCCTCGATCACTCGGCGGATGCAGCTCCATTTCGGTGCGTTCTGCAATTTCTTTTAGAATTACCGTATTCTTTACCCCTCACATACTCGGACTTTCTCGCACATTTCCCTCGTTAGCGTTTTAGTCACCCCCACCAGTCTGGGCACCAATTCCTTGTATTTCTCCTCGATGTCATTGATCGAATGAGTCCTTTCGATGTACAGACGCAGGTAGCGAGTATAGAATCTGAATTGAAAAATTTTATAGCTCTTCATGAATTTTTATATTCAAGCACTTAATTAAGCTACAGGAAAATGGTGACATTCCAACAATTCAGAAGAGACGTTGTGGTAGAAAATTTTAAAAATCGAATTCAGAACGACATGGTTTTTTTAGCCTTTCAAAAGTGAAAATGGCTATTTTCCCTATTTGAAATCAAAATCGGAATTTCGGACACTTTCTGTTCGTAACTATTCCAAAGAATAACTCACTGGTTTTCGACAGTGAAAGCAGGCATTTTGACGAGGTTCTTTTCGCTTTCGTAGAGAGCGACGAGTCGTTCTGCGAGAGGCAGATTGGAGGCTCTGCTGGCGTAGACCATGGCTGTGAGGAAGAAGTGATTGCATTCGGGAGATTGAATTGTGAGTTGGGGAAGGGATTCCAGACGGGAAACGATCTCCACCATCCATGACAGAGCGTCTTCCTGCAATTATAATCATCCTGTAACTTGTGAACTTGATGAATAAAAATGTTCTTTTGCGTCAGAAATGTGTCAGACATCAAATGAATTGACATGCGCTTCATACATTTACGAAAGTTTTGAATGCATTCCATTTCAGATCACATTGAAATTCACGCATTTGACTACTAATCACAACTATGTTTCGCTATGATGCTGTTGATAAATTGGAAAAAAAATGCATGATGATAATGTGTTAAGAATAAACAACTAGAAGATTTCATTAAATACGTACCAATTGATCCTGTTCCTCTCTGGTCATTCCCCCATGGGTGCCCCCGGCCACTTGTTCCCTCGTATCGATTATCCCTTCCAGAACGATGTTATAGCTGGTCAGAGAGGGCTCCACTCCCAGGGCGATCATTTCATTCAGCAGCTTCGCCAAGTGGCTTTTCCGCTCCGAATTACTTTGTAGCTGAAAAGACAAACGTGTTCATCTTTGTCAAATCATACTTAAGGAAACAGCTAATTTAGACTCTCTGCATACAGATTCTGAATTTTTAGAAAAATAGCGTAAACAATATCTTTAGCAATTTCATTTAAAAAAAAAACAAAAGTCATTCTTATGTCTGCCAAATAATGCTATTATTAAAAGTTACAAGATGTTCAAAATATTCAACCTTAGTATTAGCGCTGAGCAGTGCATTCCAAGTTCCAATATTGGGTTTGACTTTGACATTCTTCATCTGAGCCAGAGCCCAAGTCCACTGTCCGTGATCGCCCTTGGCAATCAGGCCATTGAAGGCTTCCACATGTGGTACTTGATTCTTCTCCAACATTTCCTGAAATAATTCTTATTTTATTTTAATGTGTTTTTTTCAAATTTACCTTGATAAGATTCTCAGCCCTCTGCACACTTTCGGCGGACGCGAATTTGCACATCCCAGCCACGAGAATCGACGTCGTTTCTGCTGTCTTCGGCAGCGTTTCGTAGAGCAGATCAGCGATTCCTGCCTGGAAAATAACGTTGTTCATTATCTTGAAAAAGTAGCTGAATGAAAATTATAATTTGATTTACAGAGAAAGAAAATGGTGGCAAAATGAAAGAAGCCAAACTTTTAGACATGTTTGAAACACTGATGATAAGGAATTTCCAAATAAAACATTCTGCTTCTGAGAATTAACAAGAAATTTAGTTCATGACAGGAATAAGAGTTAAAAATAGATTTAAAAAAAGATCTAACATTGGTCCACTCGTTGTACTTGGATTCACCATAATTCCTCAGTCCGTGCCACTCTTCCCACTCGGCAAATGGGACATTCTCTCCGTTGTAATAGGCTACCAATTTGAACAGAGCCAGCTGAATGAAATAAATGGAAGGCGGAGAAATCAAAGAAAATGTACCTGTGCAGAATCGGACACATCCTTGTTCTCTGATCGCATTCTCTCGTACAGCATCACTGCATCTTTCACTTCTCTCTGAAATAGATTAATTTCAAATGAGTGTTAATTAGGCTTGGACAGAGGTGACAAATATTTTTCTTCATTTTCGAATTTTCCCCTGATCATTTTGATAACTATGTTCCCGTTTTCGGAATTTTGGATCATGTCCTTTAATTCCAATTTTAAAAGTTGAAAATTCCATTTCTTCTGACACTTAATGTTTAATAAAAGCAGGAAAAAAACACTTCAAAAATTGTTTTTTTTCTATTTGTGTAAATCTTGAAAGATAAAAAAAAACTCTCTTCACTGGAGAAAAATAATAATAAAAAAAGCTACCTGCTCAACCATTTTCAGAAGATTCTCCTCAGTGGGGTCGACCTGCAAAGGATCAGGCTGTTGTTCAGGTCTGAATGCAGACAGACGGGGATAGTCCCTGTCGAACATGAACAGAGTCGGCCATTCCTCAGCTAGCTGACGGGCTGCTCGCTTTCCAAGCTCCTGAACGATTATTTACGACTAAGAAGTCAATCAAATTCATAATTCTTTGCAATATTCGTCAAGATCAGTTCTGAATAGGAACGATTTTTTTAATTTAAAAAAAAACGAAGAATTTATGCTCATATCTGATCCAGAGCTTATTTTGATTTTAAAAAATAACTTTTTATTCCCACCTTAGCCATGTAGTAGTGTCGTTTAGCAGCAGCAGTGGAGGGAATCATTGCGGGATCATCGATGAACGCGAAGTGAGGGGCGGTTGGGTCGACCCCGACTGTGTCCGACAAGGCTTGCAGCAGATCCGTGGGATTGCGCTGAATAAAATAACGTTATCGTCTTTTTTGAAAGTTCATTATATCAAGATCTCTAGAGGCAGCTCTATTTTCTTCCAGAAAAAAAGTTTATTGTTGTTCCCAATCCAAAAACTGGAACTTTCACACAAAAATGTCAGTTTCCAGTTCAGATTTTAGTTCCAGTATTTTCCGATTCTCCCATTCTTTTCATTTTTACTACCTTGATAGCTGGTTGAATTGTGACTCTGGGCAAGCGTCCTCCCTGCTGCGAGCTGCCGCCTTCACTCGTCTCTGCCCCTGCCTTGTCGCTGCCACTCGCGACTGCAGAACTCAGCACTCGAATCGCACTCGGTCCGGGCAGACAGTGACGGAGACGCAGCATCAGTCTGCTGAAAAAAAAACAAAATAAAAGAAAACACATGAACGAGCAAAAACGAAACGCGATAAAAATGCTAATGCTGCTTGCCAAAAATCGATAAAATTCTTGTTTCTTTTTCTGATTTCGTTTACGATTTCAGAATCATGAAAGTTCTTCTATTTGCCCCAAAAAGTCTTGACAAATTTAAAAAAAAAAATGAAGTTCCGAATTTCTCAAAAATTTAACCGCAATTTTGCGTCGAAACAAGAAAGGTCGCAGTATGTCGGCAAATCGAGTGTCTGTTTACTCATCATTGATTTTCGCCACTTTTTTGTAATTTCTCGTTCTACTTTGATTCAATTGCCTGATTATCGAACTAATTATGTTCCAGAAAAATTATTTGCACTCTGCCAAGTTGAGAAAATTCATTTTCTGGACCTAAACCATCATTTTGACCATTAAACCCCTCGTGATCCCTTATCTATTTACATTTGGTTCAATTATCCCTGTGGCTATGTGACGTCACTTATCACTAGCCTTTGATTTCTGCGTTTTCCCGAATCCATTCAAGTCGTGCATTTGATGAATTCATTCTAACTTTCCAGTTGTGCTCGCAATAATGAGTGCTCCAGTGGCGACTCAGCGTCTGCAGACGAAGCGACAGACCCTGGACGAGGCCTACGCGCCTCCTGCCAACTTCCTCGAGATCGAGGTCGTCAACCCCATCACTCACGGAGTCGGCAAGATGCGCTACACTGACTACGAGATCAGGATGAGGGTAGGAAATAGTTGGAAATGAGTTTTTAAAGATAGAGAATTTCCAGTCGAACCTGCCTGTGTTCAAGTTGAAGGAATCGAGTGTCCGCAGACGCTACAGCGATTTCGAGTGGCTTAGGGGCGAATTGGAAAGGGACAGCAAGGTTTGTAAGACATTTATTAGTCAGAACAGAAAGTCAGTAAAATAACAAATATTGCGAAATCTTTTGGAAAATTACCAGGATGATAATTTGTATTTTTTTTAAGTTAAATCATCTTGTTTCAGATCGTCGTCCCTCCTCTGCCCGGCAAATCCCTGAAGCGACAGTTGCCCTTCCGCAACGACGACGGCATTTTCGAGGAGGAATTCATCGAGAGAAGGAAGAAGGCCCTCGAGCAGTTCATCAACAAGTGGGTTATTTTTTCATACTTGATTTAGGATGAGAGTTAGAATTGAGAACATTGAATGCGAAGGAATTGCCATCATGTCTGTAGATGTTTTCTGTGACAAACGATACAGAAATTCCAATTCTTCTCCCAATACAGCTGACGAAAATGCAGAAAACTGCATGACATGTTATAGACATTTCTGTAGAATCTTAGTTATAGATCGTTTTATTTCTGCAGTTCTGCCCATGATTTATAATCTTTAATCGTAGGAATTCGAAATTTAAATCCCGAAAGCAACCAAAATGGGATAAGTTTTGTTTCCGTAGCATTGTTTTGAATTGGCCTCCTGTATTTGTCGGGGGAAAATCATGCACATACGGCCGTATTTGTCAACGATTTTTCCTCCTTTTTTCTCTGCTTTTCCTGTACTCTCTAACCTCCTTATACGTTGACAAGTAAAGCCTTATGTGCATGTTGTCATTCGCTGATAGATTCGGAAGGCCTTTCTCGATTCTGCCAATTTTGAATTCATTACATCTTTGCTTCAATGAGAAGGAGGGCTTTACATTTTCTCAAAACAAGTCAAGCATCTTTTCCGTCCTCAAATTCATGTTCTATTTTCAGAGTAGCTGGACATCCCCTCGCGCAAAACGAGCGATCTCTGCACATCTTCCTGCAGGAGCCGACCATCGACAAGAACTACGTGCCTGGTAAAATTCGAACCGCATGAGCTGATGCTGGAAAATAGACGGAGAACTACAACAAAAACGGAGGATTTGTGAGTTTGAAGGACCATCTTTTGAATCTATGAATTTCATACCTTTTAATGCTAAATGATACAAAAAGGCGAGATTTAGTATGTTTCATGTCTAAGCATTTTATGATGATTTTTTCTAACTATGTTATAAAACGAAAATGTAAACCGATGTAGGTTAATGTTTGGAAAGAAACGACGCTGTACATACTTATTTTTCAAGCATTGACAACCAGAAGCGTCCATAATAATTTTATTCTACCTTCACATATTTATTACTTTTATACTTTGTCCATTTCATTTATGATAATTCCCAGTTAGCCATTTGATTTGAAAACGTCGAGATATTCTTCGACAGAACGAGAGCATATTTTAAGAAAATTATTTATCAGATCTACTTTTATTCTTCTTCGATTCTCTTTTCAAAGTAGTAACTTCTTTTTTACTATTTATTTGGCATGTTTTAGATAATTTATGCAGTGTGGATAAGGTAAAACCGGAAATCTGGTATCGTTTAGGTCATTAGATAATGATAAATGTGAGCTCTCTTTCTTAGTATGAAAAATTATCCTTATTTTTTCTTAAACCCAACAAGAGGAGTTCATGTTTAATCAGTATTTATCTGATGGCCTGAAGATTTCAGACTTTCAATTTTACCACCTTCTTCATTCATGATTTGTAACAATTCTTTTTCATTTCCATATTTCGATAATCTACGAGTCATCTGCGTTATTTGATTTACCGTTCCTTTGTGATGCGTATCCCTTCCCCAGTATATAAACTCATCCTTAACCTGATCCTGAGAGACGTAAGTGAAAATCCCCTAGAGTCTTTGGACATTTTAACGATTTGCCCTTTTCTTTCCAGTTTACAAAGATATATTGTATCCTCTAAAGTTTGAATTTTAAAATTTTTCCTTCGATGAATAAAGTCATTTTATCCTAGCTGCTAAAATTTTGCTTTATGAAAAGTTTTAATGAAAACATATTAACAAAGCGAAAAAAAACTAAACATTTCAAGAAGTCTGATAAATTAGCATACATGGTTCGACTTGAATTTTCGAATTTTTGATTTAGTCATTACTCAACTGTGGTGTCAAAGGATAAGGAGGAGAAGAGAGGCAGCAAAGGTAGCAGAAAGAAGAACATAGACAGAGACATTGAAAGTCATGGAAGTGGGAGCAGCGGCATCGGGAACGAAGACAGGAAGAGACACAGACATGGACATAGACATGGGGACAGTGACAGTGCCAACGGAGGCAAGGATGCGGTTAGTGACATGAGATGAAGCTCGTGGTGAAGAACATCGAAGAGAGAAGGCTGTGACACGAACACGACAAATCAGAAATTGAAATTGATCTCCATTTTCAGAAGAAATTCTTGTCTATGTCAAAAGTCTAGGGGAGTAATAGTGCCACGAACTTCATGACATGTCATTTTCACTACTTGAAAATTTATTCGCTTCACACCGACTATCCCCATTTGACTAGTTCACTTTCAAAATCAATGAGCAACCTAATGATTGGTGGCCAAGATGAAACTTCAAGAAACCCATCTTCATCAATTGGACTTTTTACTGATGCGAGTTTCCCAGAGGTAGGGAAATGGGGAAGACTGGAGAAGTTCCCGTCGACTTCCCCGAACATTCTCACGCGGTGACTCTTCCAAGGTTGAAAAATTTTCTTCGAGTTCAGTAGATCATTTCTGAGACCCACGAGAATTTCCTTGTTCAACTTCTTATTAGTAATTTTTAAACAAAATACCAGATAAAATTCAATCTTTATTTCAAGAATCGATGC
This sequence comes from Diploscapter pachys, assembly GCA_002287525.1. Lineage (NCBI taxonomy): Eukaryota > Metazoa > Nematoda > Chromadorea > Rhabditida > Rhabditidae > Diploscapter > Diploscapter pachys. Next base: position 53,117 of record LIAE01006990.1, read on the forward strand.
GAGAACATGCAAAGTGGAAATTCGTGTTACGAAATTGCTTACAGAAGGATTATACAAGTGTTCAAATGGCAATCGCTAAAACGGATGCGAGAGATCATGATACAAAGAAATGAATGAAAGAATGGAAGGGGAAAGGGAGAGATTGTTGCCGACCCGCAGCTTAGACAAAGATGGACGAGCGAGTCGAGGGGCACTGGACCGAGGCAGCCGAGACACACTTCTTGTGGGAATCGGAGAAGACGGAACCGGCCTCGCACGACATCTCGAAGCGAGTGCCGTCCACACACTTCACGTAGATCGCCAGACACGGGCCCACGGAGAACGAACCGCTTTCAGAAGCGCACGAGGGCTGTTGCAGGTCTGCAAAGGGCGTGATAATTTAAAAACTTGAAAATTTTCGAAGTGTTTTGACCATTCGGGGATTGATATTTAGATTCGTATCAAAAATTAGCATCGATTTGCCGTTGAAACTAAGATTTTCTTGATCTGCGTCTGCATGTGCAAATGCCAAAATTTCACAAGTTTCAAGTCTGCTTGCTTGATCAATTCCCCATATTCCAACCTCCACTTCCGCTGCCATAGAGTCCCGAGGATTCTTCACTTCCGCTGCCATCGAGTCCCGAGGATTCTCCACTTCCGCTGCCATCGAGTCCCGAGGATTCGACGTCGCATCCGAGATTGGAGGGCCAATCACAGGCATCGATCGCCCAGTTGTACACGAGACCGAAGGGACAGTCCATCACATGGGGCAGGGCGTTGGAGCAGGACAGGAACTGAGAAGAGCAGGCAGACATCGGGTAGTTGCCATTCGGAAGGGCAGTGCAGTCCGATGCAGAGAAGAAGGGAAAGTCGCCGCTCATGCCCGAGAATTCACCAGAGCCTGAAAATCAGAAGATAAATTCTGAAGTCGGCTTAAGGAAGGGGGCAATTTGGAAAAGTAGGAATTCATAGTTAAAGACTGGGTGAGAATCAGGAAAAGGTTTTAGATTATCCGTCACATTTCCAAGTTGTCTTGGAGAAGAACTGACCTAATCCCGATTCCTCTCCCGAGAAGCCCGAATATTCGCCCGAGAATCCCGATTCTTCTCCCGAGAAACCCGAATATTCGCCAGAGAATCCAGATTCTTCTCCCGAG
>LIAE01006990.1:55554-88117 GCA_002287525.1 Diploscapter pachys
TATTCCAGATGTTTCGATTCCAGAGCCAGTTTCCATGCCGGATGCCTCGATGATCAAGTCGGCTGAAGAAGAATATTCAATTTTTAAAAAAAATTTTCTGAAAGTTGGCCTAAAATTTTGTGATTTATCGTCGTACCCCCAGAAGCTTCCTCCATCTTGATGGGCGTCGCATGAATGAGGGCGCACGAAATGAGTGCGAGTCCGATGGAGCGGAGCAGCATCGCGAACACGGCTTTTGACTGACTGATCGATCGAAGGCAGAAAATCGAAACACGGCCAAGAAATCGAAGCGAAATGAATTTTAGGCCAGAACTACCGCTTTTATACCCCGATTTTCGCCACTTGCCAAAAATCGACCGAAATCGATCAAGTGGCAATTTCGTTCATTTTCGATCGATTTCCTTGAGCTTTTCCGTCAAGAACTTCATTCACAGTCGTTAGAAATTTGCAAACTCATTGAATTGCCCTCCCAAACTCGACCTTCTCGGGAATCGTTAAAAATTTTAAAATCCGATTGTCTTCGAGCTTCATCTGTATTTTTACGTCTCTACGTTTAGCCATTCTCCAGTTCATAATCATCCCTTTTACAATATTCTAGTTTACGATTTCTAAATATGATCACTTTCTTCAGGTGAATCCTGATCGAAGTCGAAAGAGCACTGCCGAGCGGCTCATCCAGATCTCCTCGGATGAAGTTGGAATGCTGAGCAGACCACTCGAGGATGAAGGCTATTACCACGGGTACCTGACGAGGGATGAGGCCGGGGAAATCATCAAAAAACCTGGGGAATTTCTTGGTAAGCATTTTTTCTTGTGAAATTCGTTGAATGAATTCGTACATGTTGAAAGTCTTTTATTTCAAATTTTGTAGAAAGGAAGATTCACAATTCCTTTTCAAAATGTTTGGAAAATGGATGAACTTCTTGTTAAATTTACAGCGCTTTTCTTTTTCCAGTTCGAAAGACGGTGCTGCAGAACCACGTGAGCTATGTGATCTCTGTTTGCCATGCGCGAAACATCCATCACATTCTCATCAGGAAGACTAGAAAGGCTCGTCGAATTGATTTATGAGTGGCTGATAAGAACGATTTTTCAGAAGCGACTCTTCTGGGTTCGAAAGTTCGCGTTCAAATCAATTGGAGAGCTCATCGAGTACCACGTGCGAAATCGCGAGCCTGTTCATGATAATGTAAGACTTTGAGTTGTGGATTTGCGAATCACAAATTCGAGACTTATTATGGATAAGGAAGAAATTAGAGTGAAGAGAAATAGCATTGCAAAAAAAATCTGTTAGTTCTTCTTGCCAACATTTACAAGCCACTCTAGAGGGGATTGTGATCCGAATGATTTTTTAGATGATAATCCAGACCCCCGTCTGCAAGAAGAACTGGCAGCTGAATCACGAACAGGTCGAAGTTGGGAAATTGTTGGGGGCCGGCGCGTTCGGACAGGTCTTCAAAGGACAGCTACAGGTACAATTCATGCGTCTTTGAATGAACCGCATGAAATTCCATTAAGCATACTATCTTGTTGATTTTTCTGCCCTATATTGTCTTAATTTTCTGAATCTTTAAATCTTGGGTGCAGATTGATTGAGTAGGTACTTATGAAAATCATAAAAAGCGGAAATTTTCGCAATTCACATTTTCAGGTATCTGCTTTCCGAGCGCGCATTCCAGTAGCAGTGAAGACCCTGACAAACTCGACCTATCTGACAGAGGACGAGCGAATTCAATTTCTTCGAGAAGCCAACACCATGCTCAAGATCAGGCACCCGAATGTCGTCAAATTCTATGGAGTCGGAGCGCAGGTATGCAAATTCTTTTCTCTTATCTATAATGCAAAATTTTCTTTCACTACAAATTACCGCCATTTTGAGAATTTGTACCCTTTTTTCAATAAAATTGATTCGTCGCTAACAAAACCGTATGGCTTTGTTTTTCTCTTTGCAAATTGCATTCACTCTTACCCAGGTGATATCGAATTTCTACAGTATTGAAAAAAGAAACCATACGGTTTTGGCAGAAAGGAGGAATCAATTTGATTGAAAAAAACGGGATAGTTTCTTCAATCCATTTCGTGCAGAATCATCTTTCTTTTTCCAGAAAGAACCGATAATGATCGTGATGGAGTTCTGCCACGGAGGCTCACTGGAGAGTCTGCTTCGGAAGGAACCCTGCACAGACACGCAGAAGATCAACTTCGTCCATGGGGCTGCGAAGGGGATGGCCTATGTCGAGCTGATGAAAATCATTCACAGGTTGGCAATAATAGATTTTCCGCATTGTCTACTCCAAGTCGGAATTTTTATTTATCTAGAAAGCTTCTATTATGAATGGTTTCACTTTTAATTTTTAAAACCTCTTTTCATACAGTGCGACTTTTTGAACAAGCCATGTTGAGCAAAGTCGTTGATTTTTGTCTTGAAAATGACTTCTTATTCCAGAGATATTGCTTCGCGGAATTGTCTGCTTGGCAGTAAAAACGAAATCAAGATAAGCGACTTTGGACTTGCTGCAATCGGCACGGAGTACAAGGACAGGAAGATGAAGAACGTGCCTGCCAGGTGGATGGTCAGTGGTTTTTAAATCCAATATGGTTAGCGAAGTTTGAGGGTTAGAGGATGTTTAGTAGCTATAGGGTGTATGTCGTTGCGCACTAAAGATTTTGGTGCACAACGACCGTTCCCCGATAACATTAGGGTTCTCATTTCAATTCATCTAGTCTCGAAGAAAATAGATCTTTTACAGGCGCCAGAGACACTTAAATCGGGAAAGTACTCGTCCAAGTCAGACGTCTGGAGGTAAACATGGATTTTATTTTGCGTGAGCTGGAATTTTGCTTTTGCCTACAAATGACAAAAGTGTACTTCAAAGAATCTTGAGCCGAATTTTTTTACTCTGAAAATGACAACCCATTTTAAGTTTCTCTGTGCTGGTTTGGGAGATCTATCACGAGGCGAAGGAGCCCTACTACGATTATCAGGACATTCGGGCACTCGTCAAGCTGATCAAGAAAAATCAGATTTGTTTTTGATTTGCTTGATTTCATTCATTTTCGTAATTGCTTCCAGATCGAATTGAAATTTGAGCAGTGGGCTCCTAACAACATGCTGGAACTTTACAAGAAATGTCACTCCTTTGAACCACAGGATAGACCTTCTTTCGAGCAGATCAGAGACAGAGTCGCTGAGGTTCGTGATTTCTTTTATGAAGAGTATTGGACTTTTGAAGTTATAATCTCGCTAGATATTTTTAGTTTTAAAGTTTGTCTGAAACGCGATCCTCCTGACATTTTTGGTAAACATTCTGACACTTCAATCTATTTCATATCTTTCATCCGCGTTTCTATTTCACTTGTTTGAATATGCACGAAGTGAAGTTGAAATAACGCTCTTCTTCAAGGTTTTCCATAGAGTTTTCTGCAATTTCAATAATTACCTTTCAAAAGCACTTTCCTTGTCAGCCTGTATCAAACTCCGAAAAAATCACTTTCAGATGGAAAGAGTGGAGGTGGAGAAGTCTCCCTCTGCAATCAACAAGTTCTTCCACCGATTAACCCATCGCAACAACCAACAACAATAACGACATCACGGTCTGATTGCCGGACTGTCCGACTGCTCTATTTCATCCTCTTCCCTTCCATCCCCTCTTACAAATCAAGCCTTCATCAGCTATGGCTTAATCCCCTTAATCCACACTCCAGCAGCAATACGGTACAAATAAAAATCTGCAAATTAATGACTTGACAGATGAAAATATTGAATCACTCAATAGGCTCTGAAAATGTTCAAATTTCATTTTTGCTCTCACTTTAATCAAAAATAGCGCTTTTAAAGAATGTATGACAATTTTTCATATTACAAGAAAGATTCAACGAAATATTATAAATAAAAAAACAACGAATGCAGCGATTATAAAAATTTCCAAAACTGAAATAGTATTCTACGTTAACAAACGAATTAGGCACTTTCAATAAATTTGTCAATATTTTTAGCACAAAAATGTTCGGCAACAAAGTACTCACTTTTGGTAACAAAGTATTTGAAGCGAACATACACTCATCTGAAGTCAGCAGAGACGGAGAAGATAGTCAACTGGACTCCGACAGAACTGGGAGTGTATCACAAGGAGGGCAAGAAGAAGAACAAGGCCGGCACTCCGCACAAACATACACCTACTAGAGCAGGAGTTGGGGCAGTGAAAGAGACAGAGGAAACCTGCACAAGGTAGGGATTTTGTTGTAAAATTACTGAGAAAGCCAAGTTCATGAAATGTTACTTGTTTTCTGCATTTTCGCATCAATTCAGAATCAAATCTTCGTAATTCCTGCTGGTCTGATTTAAAAGTCTTGATCGTTGTAATCCCGATTTTGGATTTGTTCAAGTTCAAATTCTATTCAACACCGTACATAATCTTGAAAATTCATGAAGTAATTGGCTTTTTTTAATTTGATAGGAATCTATTTTTTCAACAAAAAAAAAATTTTTATCTTTACCACCAGGACTATACACTGAGGCTAAATCGCCGGGAGTCACAGGAAAAGCAGGCTGATTTAGAATGATTGAGGAATTTAATGAACATATTCAGGCTCGGAAAAGAAGCATGAAGCAACAGGAAACGTTGATAGAAAACAGATTGCTCATCTCATGTACTGAATAAACGCTTGAAAGCATTAGCGATTGAATTCCTGATTCTGAGTTTCAAACAGAAAAGACGTGTGAAATGTTCGCCTGAAAGAATATCTCGGCTCTTTCTTCTCTTCACATCCTTTCCCTGCACCACTTTTGCATTTCTCTGCCCTACTTCAAAAATATTTTCGCAATTGATTCCTTTCTTCGAAATTCCAGTTTTCTTTCTTCATTTTTCTTTCATTTTCTTGATTTTGACCACTCGCTTTTCGATTTTATTCTAGATTTTTTGGCTCACTAATGTTTTCATTTTTCAGAAATCGCTCAATGTTCCGGAAAACAACAAAACGACCCGCTCCACAAGCAACGAGAAGGCGACAGTCATCAGATGAAGAGGAAGATGAGACAGAAATCGTCAAGGAGGGAGTTCGAAAGAAGATTAGGAAGAATCCTATGATTCAATCGGTATGAATAGTCTTCTTTCTGAAAATCTAGCTCGAAAATCAGAATTTACATTTTTGCAATTAAAAAGAAAAATTCCTTATATGCGCAATGCTCACTCTGCACAAGTTATAATGTTTGAATTTGAATGAAATAATGCAGAATTCCTAATTTTTTATTATCGTCTATTTCAAAACGAGTTAATTTTCAGACGATTCGAAAAGAGAGGCAAAATGAAGAGCTGAGCAGCTCATCGAGTGGAGAGGAGCAGGGAGAGTATGTCGGGGCTGTGCTCGATGAATTCTCCTACAAGGCGACTGGCGATTCTGCTCCTGCTGGGCCTAGGGATATGGGTGAGCAATTTATTCATGCACTTTTTCGAATTTCACTAGCTTATATTGCAGTTGAAAGTACTCTAAATTTCGATTTATTATGTAGTTCAAAAATTGCTTACTGTTTTACTCCTTATATTGAGAAATGAAACAAAACGATTTTTCATTTCAAATTCAGAGTTTTATATCATCTTGTTTATCATAATCAAAAATAAATAATCAGAAGGAAATAGTTTAACTTTGAGATCAATATTTTACTGAAATGAATGAATTGTTTGAGGAGCGACAGCGGTATTGGAGATAGACACAGACAAATCGGCAGATGCACAGACCCAATTCGAGCGAGTGCAGGAGCAGCTGAAGGAGGGTCTGCAGAAGGACGGCAAGACGCTCTACAAAGGGGCCGCCATGTATGGGGCTAAGGTTGCTGAGGACAGTGTCAAGGGAAACGCCAGCAGTAGTTATGTCAGAATGGGTGGGTATTCTCTTTCAAGATAGTAAACTGAAATTTTCTAATGGCCTCTTGAGTTCTGCACCCAGTTTCATCGAATAAGTTGTTTTTATTTCTGTAAAATTGGATATTAAATACCAAATAGATGTAAGTGATTTAAACTTAGTGCGGAATACAAGAGACTTTTGAAATTATTTGATTCTTTATATCCTCTACAAAAGGATTCCTATTTCGCAGAAAAAAAAAACTCCATTTTCAGGTCCTGTCCGAGCTCCCCAATTCCTTCGCCAAACAGTTCGCTGGGATTTTGCACCTGACATATGCAAGGACTACAAAGAAACGGGATTCTGTACTTTCGGAGGTATAGATTGACTTTTTTACTTATGTTTGGCGAGATTTTATAACTTATTTTTCAGATTCATGCAAATTCCTTCACGACCGATCTGATTACAAGCATGGCTGGGAAATCGAAAGAGACTATCAGGAATCGCTCAAAAGTGGAAAGGTAAGGATTTACTTTCTTTATGAGTTCTATTTGTTATCGCTGAAAATAGGCAATTTTACGGAAACTAGTGTCACATTACTTGAGAAAGCTATTACTCATTTTGCTCTTCAATAGAACAGCTTGAATTGCACTTTACAACTCGTAGTTCTGACTATTTTTGTGCAATGCAGAACACATTATCGAAATGATTCGATCTCAAAAAAATAAACCCAATTTTAGGTAGACGACGACGTGGATTACACGATTCACGAGGACGAGGAGCAGTTTCCCGAGGAATGCTACATTTGCGGGAACGAGTTCGTCGATCCTATCGTTACAAAGTGAGTATTCCTGGATTTTATGATTTTCATTGAACTCGTAAGTAATATCTATCTTTTTGGCAAAACTTGCGTTGGAAAGAACTCTTTCCCATCTCTTTTTCTCCTCGAAACGCGCTTCTCTAAAACAATAACTATGTTAGGAATAGTAGAAAGTAGAAGCTTTATCTTACAAATGAGTTAGTTTTCTGCGGGTAAAGAATGCTCTATTTTCATTTTGAATGCCAATCATTGATTTTCAGATGCAAGCACTATTTCTGCGAGCGATGTGCCCTGAAGTCGTTCAAGAAATCTCTGAAATGCCCTGTCTGCACTGAGAACACGAATGGAGTAATGAATGCGGTCAAACCTGCCATGTTCAAGAAGAAGAAGAAGGCAGAGAAGCAGGAATGCCACGAACACGAGCATGAGCATGAGCATCGGGAAGAAGAGGAAGGAGTGAAGCAAGAAGATGAAGACGAAGAGGAAGGAGAGGAAATCAAACAAGAAGATCTGGAAGAAGAAGAAGAAGAAGCAGAAATCGAGTAAACGTGTCTTTTGATATTTATTATTTTTGTTAAATACCAAGTATTTGAAATAAATTTTAGAAAAATGAAGAAGCACTCGGTAGTGAGTGATGAATGAAAATACTAATAGCTTCTAACATCGTTGAGTTACCATTTTTCCTACTACAAAAAACTCCCTTGTTTTGAAATTCACGAAGCAAAGCACAACTTTTATTTTGAGCAAAATCTTCTCCCTCCATTTTCTAAGCTCAAAACGATCTTCGATTATTTTTGTCGGTAGATCATCGTCGATTAACACAGCGATTTTTGTGTGTTGTTTTGACGAAAATCTTTTTCTGAATCAATCAGACTTGAAAGTGAAATGAAAAAGAATATGAATGGAAGATATTTCAGAGAAATAAAAGAATATGTTTGCAATTCTAATATTTCCATTATTTTTTAGAAGTTATGTTGAAAATTGCATCGTCTGTGACTTACACTTCGAATTATGTTTTCATTTTGGAGTGAGCCAGCTAAAAACTCGAGAAAAATGAAAGAAGTGGAAAGGAGGAGACTGTAGGCGAGAAACGTTTTCAGAGGAGGGAGGGCGAATTTGATGATATGCTTTTCCCTCTATCTTCTTTTCTGCCACTAATGTAATTCTTGATCAGATAAGCGACAGATGCAGGAAAAAGAGCATAGAAAAACAGAAAGACAAGCAGAAAAAGCCCCCCCCCTATCCATTCTTCTTCCATTCTCATGGAAATTCTCCCGTCTGGCTGGCTCACACTCCCGTCCTCTGCACTGCTCCTTGACTCCTTCTATCATTTATCAGCCATGCACCTAACCCACTTCATCTTGCCCTTCCTATGTCTATTCCTGTCTTCGACCATCATCCGCCCGACCTCTGCAGCCCTACTCTTCCAGCCTTCCTTCTATGCCCACCTATTCAGTCCAATTAGGAGCTCAGTCGCGACAAGCACAACCACAACAGAGCAGCCAGTCGTCACGATGCAACCCGCCAGAGTCGTAGCGCCAAGAGGGTTGAGTGGAGAGGTAGGCGAGACATTTTGATTTACTAGAAAAGCTGGTCTTCATTCAAATTTGCTAACAATGTTTTTTATCTTTCACTTTTGAATATAAACAAATCTCTAGTGGGCATTTTTGAGAATCAGACATTTAACTTTTTTTTTGTTGAAATTTTGACACCCGCATGCATCATTTCTAACATTTTCGACCCGCACTCACCAGCTTTTTCCCAAAATAACATCCGCGGCCTGCGGGTGCGGGTTTTTATTTACATGCCTGCTAAGAATTCTTTTACTAAAAGTGAGTGATACAGTATCTAGGAATTTCGATTTCTCTTGGAGATTCTAGTTTGGAATCAGTTATTCTGTTTCAATGATTGTCGGATATTCGGATATATTGAATCGCTTTCCGCTTTTCCAGAGATGCGAGAGATCGGTCAATTGATCGAGCATTTTGTTTTGAAACATTTCTGAATTTTTTTCTCCATGAGAAAGCAATTCGAATCTCTGGAAAATATTCAAGTGATGGAAGACTTGGGTACTTTGACCATTATGCTCTCTTCTAGCAAACAAACATGAATCAAGTTTTTTCTAGTAGCAGATTTAGCAGTTTATCATATGTAGGCTATTCTTGCCTGAATCTCATATTGTCTGTGAGAAACTAATGAATCATAAGTCTAGATCACTCAAAAATAACTGCACATTTATGATTCAAGCGATGAAGAAGATACTTTTGAAAAAAAAGCTTTTGGAGATACTGTAAAAATTGTTTGAAAAAGAATATTCATGACTCTCTGAACTATATAGAATGATAACATTTTCGTGATAGAAGAAGCTTACTACTTCAATGTTAATGTCGAATAAACAAAAAACTGCAAGTCCATTTTTCGGAAAATTCTGAATAATTCAGTGTCGAACTTCATACCGTTCATTCAAACTAATGCAAAGTTAAATGAAAATGTTTCATTTCCTGAAAAAAATGAACTCTGGCTAAAATCCCCCTACATTATGACTGATGATAACAGTAATTATTAGAGAACCCGGATCGATTGCAAAAGCTCCTTCGATGGAAATTGGAGAGAGCTTTCGAGGAAATGCAGGCTGAAGGACTGGACGATATGCCATTCCCCGCGAGGGACTACTTCAGCGATGGGATTGCTGAGCAAGACGAGAAGATATACCTCTATGGAGGTGGGATTTAAAGTTGTCCATGAGAACATTTTTTTCTTGTGATTACATTTTTCATAGATGAGCACAGCCTCGCAAAAAAAAGAAAATGGATAGAAGATAGGGAAATTGTTGCAAAATTGCACTCTCAATTGAATTTATTCATTGACTACGAAAACCTTACAAACAGAAAAATATATGAACATTTGCAGAGCGATATCGGGGCACTGATGTGTCGAAGTTCTGTGGCTCTCTGGCAAGCAAACATCTGCAATCAGTCGAAGAACCACTCAGAGATGCTATTATATTCGAGCCTGGAAAGCCCATTCCTCTTCCAGTTGTTAGGTACATTTGGAGAACTTAGGAAAAAAATACCACCCACTTTTAAAATTCAACAAGTAATTTTTGATCGATAAACACACGTGTGTGCCTGGCACCTTGAAATGTAGAAAAAAAACTGGCTCAAAATAAATAAAAGAGGACAAGTAGACGGTCCTATCTAATTTACGTAATTCAACGATGATTTTTGGCATCTGCTATTTAACGAGATGACGAAGCCTATCGTTTTCTATTTTACATCTTCTTAAGGATAAGTTCAACTTCAAAAATGCAGTTAGTGGAGATGAGATAGGAAGTTCAATTTAGACAATCCTAGATTTTCCTGAATATAAATCATTGGCCAAAATTAATGTTGAAGAATGATTTCAGCTTTATTTCTCATTTGCAGCCTAACCCTACTGATCCCCCGTCAGTGGTTCCGTCTGACCGAATCAGACACGTTCACGACCGAGCCCACTCTGTTCATCTGCTACGAGGGAGAGAACGTACTCAATCTCTTCAAAGTCACTATCTACCAGAGCGACTTCGCCCTCCATCGACATTTCTACAAATATAAGCATGTAAGGAGTGTGGAGTGTTTTGATATATCGAGTGAAGCGCAATAGCACAATAACCGAAAGAGTGAAATGAACCATGCGGATCTTCGCTCGATATCTTTTTAGGTTTACAGTAATTTGTTTAAAAAAAATGTGAAGAAACAAATTCGGAATAATTTTGTTATTACTTTTCGAGGCTTAAAATTTATTTCCGCCATCATTTGCAATAATTGTCCACAATTAGCTGAACCTCATGAATTTCATTTGAGCTATTTTCTAAGATAACTCAATTTTGAGTCAGGAAACGATTTTCTGAAATAATCTGTCAAAATTTGCAGAACCACCAGTTCAATGCGCAATACAACATCCGCGGCCTGGCCCTGCTCCTCAACAACCAGTGGAACAACGCGAATCTGCTGCCTCGCAACACGACAGCCTCTGTCATCATCGAGACGAAGTCCATCGTCAAGAGACAGACCTACACAAGGCACTGCGACAGACGATTGGCATTGTAAGTTCATTTTTAGATCATTCTAATCATTTCTTCAACTCTGAAAATCTTTCATCTTCTTTTTCAATGTTTCTCATTATTCCTGATCATGAATGCTGGAATTTACTCGAACTAATGATCAGTGACTGATTAGTAGCATGAGGAATGAAATTACTCATTAGCAAAAGTGAAACTGCTAATTGAAAATGGTGGTAACTAGAAATCATTCATTTCATCATTTGAATGTGAGTGATGAATTTTGTGCAAAAAGTTACTAAATAATCAGCTTATCAATTACAGAAAAATGGCTTGTTGATCACGCAATAATATAGCAATAATTTAAGAAACCAAGACTGTTGTCTGTGGCCATTCACTTACAACTACAACGGGACGGAGATCCTCTTCCATCGCTGCGTGGGCAAAGTTCCCATCGAGAATGACCGATCGAGCATATTCCAGGACAGCTCCATCTACGAGGATTTGGCCAGGGGAAATATGGGCAGGTACAAATCATAGTTCACTCTTTTTCACAATATTTCATTATTTCCAAGAGATTATTCAGCTTTATGCTATGTAGACTGTATTTCAGGCGATTTGTGACTGTTCAGAAGAAAATCTGCAGGGAAAGTCGGTTTCAGTTGACGCAATTACTCGTACAGGACCCCAAGTACGGCAGGAAAAGTCTTGTGAGTTTGATAGAAAAGCTTTTTTTTGAAAAGGAATAATTTTAGACGATTTCAAATTTGGATGCTCGCGAATGTGCTACATTTTATTGATTTCTAAGTTTTTCAATTATCATTCGAAATAAGGTGGGGGTATGAAAATAGCAAAAGTTCACACGATCTTCACTTTGTTTCAAAACTGATACCCGAAAATAATTATTTTCTGTGCATAGATGTGCATAATACTCGCTAAATTATTTGATTTCTGCCAATAAATTAAGTGGAGGTTTTACTGTAAGATTTATTTCGAATTTTCTTCTAAATTTCTGTATTTGGATATTTGAACGTGACAGATATGCGCAATTAGACATGCTAATTTGCCTTTTTTCTGGGTGGGAGCCCCTTCCTTAGCCAACTTCTCCATTCTGGTCAGATGCTTCCCTAGTTAGTCTCCTCCAGCAGGGCGTCCACAGGCACTTCTTGCAGAGTGTCGAAATCCGCGTTCAGAGTTGCTGAAAACGAAAAGAAAACTTCGATACAGTAAATTTCTATCGCATGAAAATTTAGTAGTTCCTGAATAATACGGTATAAAGTATTAGAAACACTAAATCTAAATTTTCGGCTCGAGTATATTTTTCGAAAAAAAATTATTAAAATAGTAAAACCTTGGATTGCCTTTTCCATTCAAACCAAGTGCAAAATGCACAATTCAAATTTCAAATTTCCCGAAAAGCGGACTCTCACCAAATGTTCAATCAAGGATAATTAAGAAAAAAATTGTATGCCAGAATCGAAATTCCGATTCATCTATGGTCTCAAAGTCTTCTCTTCTTTCATTACATTTTCATAAATTATCGCTGATTTTATGAAGCTCATTGTGAATCTTGGGCTCTTTAACGAGTTCCTGGAGCTCAATCTCGCAGATCTTCAGCTTCCATTTGGCGGACATCGTGCGGCGATATACCTGCAAAGAATGATTGGGGCATGGTCATGAGAAGAAGACAGATATGGAGAACGACGAAGTAGAAGTTAAGTGAGGCGAAGATGAACTGCAGCAAGGAGAGCACGATGTTGAGCCGAGTGTCCATGGGGATCATACTGAACTAGTTAAATAATCTCATTTCCTTGTAGAAAGATATGACAACTTGGCATTAAAGAACTATGAGGTGGCAAAGTAACGAAGTTCTTCAAGCTAAGCTTCGTCGCTTCATCATCATTTTGAAATTCTCATTATACTAAAAGACTCACACGACCGTCTGTCCAGCTAAGCGTTTGTATGTGTCGATATCCTAAACATGGCAAATTTCATGAAGTTAAAACGTTTTTCTGCAGAGAATTTTGACTCACCATTTTATCGTTCCACTGCAATGACGCAATTCGTCCGAATCAAACAGACCAACAACGACGAGATATTCGAAGAGATGGGAAATGACATCGCATAATTTCTTCCACTCTTGAAACACTGTATTCTAATTTCTGTGAAGATTAGCTTAAATGTGATTTTGGCTGATCTTCGTTGTTTTTATCGTCTTTCAACCTCGGTTTCATTGATTCATTTCAATTTGGGTCTTCATTGTCTCTTCATCCATGCATTCAAACATTCAATCTATCCAGTTCAATCGGCAATCGATTCCTCCAAGTTTCATTCATTATTGTCGAGTATCTAGAGCGAATCCATGCTCTCCTCCCTTTCTCTCTCTCTCTCCTCTAGAACACGTAGTCCTAAGCATATTCCTTCTCTCTTCCACCCGCTATATCCATTCTCTCTCCACCTTTTTCCATGCTTCCGGCTATTTGTTTTCCTCTTCCCGTGAAATGTGCCAGTCAGTTTTTCTGTTTCTGTCAATCTTTCTTTCTTTGTCCCCTCTTTCCTTTCATCTGCTGTCCGGTTTTCCGGATTTTCTGTGCGTGCGGAGGCACAGTGTCTTCTTCTTCTTTTCCCGTTTTCACCTTATTTTCGCATTTCCGATCAATTTCGATGGAATGTCCATTTTTATTCTGCCAAAGAGCCTGAAAGTATGAAACTGTTTTACTACTTTTCGGAAATTATTTTTCTTTTCGCAAACTCATGCGTTCAGTTCACTTTTTCTTTCGATTGATGGTCTATTCATTTTTCCATTCCTTCCCACCCATTTGTGCATTTGTTTTCTGTCTCTCTCTGCCCTCTCCCCTTCCTACAGTCTCTCTCCAAACAATAAACTCCTATGCAGGTGAATTGTGTGAATCGAAACGCTTCATAGAAAATTAGACTTTCCATTTCCTTTTTTCGTTTTCAATCTATTAGTTCTTCTCCTCCTCCTTTGTTGTCTGACTTGCATCATTTTTGCCTTCATTTCCCGTTTGCGCGAGTGGCGAGTGGTCGATTTCCCCCTGCAGAATAGCGAAATATGTACACGTTGCTCTGTGTAATTGCGTACTTTTCCATGAAATCGTGTTTTTCTTCGATTTTTTGTCTGACGGTGATTTGTTGCCTTCAGATGCGTCGTCGGTGTCGGACCAGTGGCAGTCTCTGTTCCTGGTCGAATTTCTGGCTGATCGGCCTGTTGCTCGCCTGGCCTGCAGCAGCTCAATTCGAGCCAAAAGGTCTGTCGTTTCATTCATTTTTCCCAAAAATCGATAAAAATTTCTTTTACTTTACTTTTGAAATTTTGAACAAACTTTTCATTTCCCCATTTGGAACCGGAAATGTAAATTTAGAACCTTCTCGAATTGTCATTTTTCTGCGTAAGAATTCTAGTTTTACGAACTTGTGAAATATTTATGGAAGCAGGCAATTCCTGTACGATCGTTTTTGGGAAAGGAAATTTTGTTGAAATTGGTTTTGTGAATTGCAGAAGAATGTTTCTGCAAGCACGCGGAGGCCGTGGAGCCATGTCCATGTGACTCGAGCAACATCGATCACTTCAACAACGACCTCGTCTTCGACAAACTGCACAAGATACTGCAGAGAGACTTCTTCAAATTCTACAAGGTTCGTAATTCGCATTCCTTTCCAAAAAAAAATTAAAAGTTTCATCTATCATGCGATTTCCTCCTATTTATAATTCTGTCGCTTTCAAATTGGCAATGAAATTCGTGATACATCCATGAATGATCAGACTTCTAATGCGTTCTTAGAGCTACGAATCGATGGAGAAATAATTCATACTGGTGAGAAAAACGATACGAGTGGAATTTGACTATTTTTCCCTTTCAAAAACTTATTATTTCTTTCGCGGTTTGTAGCGCTAAGAACCGCGTCGCAAGTATGATCGACAATCAAATCTTTCATTTCCCGAATCAAGTCTCGAATGGTTTGGTCATTCTGATTGCTTCTTGACATCCCCATTCCACTCTCTTCTGCTTCTTCTGCATCTCTGCAGTCATCGTAAAGTGAAAGTCACTTGAGCTAAATAATGACTGTCGAGTGGTTGTTTTTTTGTTTTGATGCCAAATGCAGAAGAAAATGCAGCGTTCGAGATTCGGGATGAAAGACGAAAGACTTGATGTTAACTGTTTATCAAATGGAATGCATTGATAAGAAGAGTATGTAGACAACATAACAACTTGAAAGCGTTCTTCATAGCTGATAGATAAAAAATATCTAGTGAAGAATATTTTTTGGATTTTTGATTCAGACAAGTGGTAGTTACATTGAACAGATATAAAAAATAATTTAAAAAAAAAAACCTCGTCTTTCTCTATTCTTGTGCCGATATTTTAGTTATCAAGTTGAACATGTTTGAACCTCGTCAAAGTTAAATCCCATCCTTTAGAGGATCTCACTCTAAGCTTCATTAATTGCCGTTCAGTTGATCATTTTGTTGCAGGTGAACATGGACAAGCACTGTCCGTTCTGGGCGGACTCACGACAGTGCGGCACGTCGCAGTGCGGCATCGCGTTCTGTGATGACGAGGTGCCCGAGGGACTCAGGAGACCCAGACAGCTCAACAACGCTGTTGATGCCGTGGTGAATAGACTCAAAAATACAACCGCAATTCGAAGAAAGGGACTCAAGAATGAGACCAAGACTGTTGTAGCAGGACAGGCGAAAAGAGGAAATAGAGAGAAGAAGGAAACCAAAAAGCAGGCTGATTATCATGAGGTAGAGGGTAGATGGTGAATGGACATGGTGTGTGGAGCACAGGGCATTTTGGTGGAAGCAAATCTTGTTTTGAAATGCGGATATCATATTCAAAGACTGGTTAACGATTTGACATGTTTTGCCTTAACTGTGAGTACTTTTCTTCCAAAAGTGAGTGCAATTTTGCCAAAAGATATTCTTCTCTATTTGAACGAAAATTAATCACTTTTTGCCAGTTGTACTCACTTATGGGAGAAGAATACTCGAAACAATTTCCATTTAATTTACAAAACCGTAGTTGGATATGATAATATTATCATTTCGCTGCATGAGAACATCCTAATAAGCAGTGTGTGCAATCCCCTTTTAATTTCTAAAGTCTCCTTTTGATTAATTATTTTATGCACTCACTGCTTACAATAATTTCTAAATTATTCCTACCAAGTTTCATTCTATCTATGCGGATTGTTTGAGGAAGATGAAGCGCAATGTCGCGAGAAACGAGAGGACGAGGAGAGCAACACATTCGATCCCGTGGACAGAAGCATAACGCAGGGCAAGCAGGAACAGCTCAAAGACATGGACGTCCACGACGAGCTCTTGGAGGACAAGTTCTGTGAAGTCGATGGTTAGTAGTTCTGGTTTTCTTTCTTCATCGGATTAGAAAGTTATTGTTTTCAAGTGGCAATCTTACGACTTCTAAATTAAAGAGGGCACTCCTATTATTTTTTTTTTACAATTACTGCATTTTTGGTGTTACGTGCAGAGAAAGAAAAATAGTTGTGATAAAATCATTCTATCTTTGAAGGAGCCTATAAAAGTGATTTCGATTCGTTACTTTTGAATCGGCACATCTAAATTGTGCAAATTTCGATGAAACGATTATTCTTTTTGCATTTACAAAAGTTCATTTGGTTTGATACTCGTAAAAATACCAGCTGCTATTTTTACTCCCACACAAATTCACGAGTCTTTCAAAGAGTAAGGTCTCGCGTGCAGCTGAATAAATAGGATGATTAGACAATGGATTCGGTGAATAAGATAAAGAAGGGAAAATTGGTGTATTTTGAATGTTTCGAAAAGAAGAAGCAGCAATGAATTTGTTTCAGATGATGACTCGTCTTCGATGCACTACGTGGATCTGTCGAAGAACCAGGAGAGATACACGGGATACAAGGGCGATTCGGCCATCAGGGTCTGGAAGAGCATCTATCAGGAAAACTGCTTCAAGTAGAATTTTTTTTAGTTGTTACTTTTTTCTACGAAAACTAGAGAAACAACTGATGGGAAATATTTGAAAATTAACTCACATATTTATAACGAATGAAAAAAAAACATTACTTATGAATTCTCTGAATGCCTACAACGAATCGGCAATCTTTATTTTCAGATTTCTATGTTTGTAAGATTTTATTTATTCAACATCAATTATTATGAACCAAGAAAATGAATTTCGAAGGAAAAATTATATTAAACAAATCTTGTATAATTTCTAGACCGGACCCCAAGAACGACGGGAAACAATTCCTCATGAACCCCAACAATTTTGGTGGGTCGATTTTTTCATCTTTTGAAAAAAAAAATAACCTGCAAGAGCCCTGTCCTAATTTGACTAACATTTCTACTAAGTACAAATTAATGGTGATCGTAAATTTAATTTCAATCGAATAATTCAGAAGGTATGGTGGTTTTATATGCCCTGCATTGGGTCTCGGAATTCTAATAGGAAGTTTCCCTTGAAATCCTTATTTTGCCTGATTGAATGATTGACTTTTTCACGATTTTGACCTTGTGTTTGCAGTAATGCCAGGAATGATTATTCCCAGATTTAAAGATTGAAGAATGCATAGAATTTCGGAATATTTAGAACGAAGTTTCACGTATCTTGTCAAATGTTAGTGTTTGTCATGTGAATGCACACACACTTTGTGAATGTTCCAAATCACTTCACAGTTTCGCATGTTTGAATGTAATTTTGGGGTTTTTTTTTTATAATGTTGAATTGAAGATTTTAGATGTTGAAAATAATAAAATATGCCAAAGATAAATTAATCATTCACTTTCAGGTCTGTGCCTCGAAAAGCGTGTCTTCTATCGACTCATTTCCGGCCTGCATTCGGCAATCACGATCTCCATTGCTGCTTACAACTACAGACCTGGTAAGAAACGGAATTTCAAAAATGGCCGCTACACTCAGGGGTGTACAAAAATCAAATTTTTGATTTGCGGTTGCGTTTGACGCAAAGGCCTTGTAGAATTTGCGTTTTGCGTTAGTGTTAGTTAATAACGTGCTATCTTTGTACACTCTCGGTTAAATTGAAGAGTATCATTCGTTACTCCAATTTTTTATATCAAAGAATGATTTTTGGCAAAATTCTCCCACTCTGAAAGCGAAGTGTTAGTATTGAGGTAGAAAAATGAGTCAACCTTCCAAAAACAGCTACAAAATCACATTATCATATTGGAAATTTGAATTAATCTAAAAACGCGTTCCAGCTCCCGGGGGTCTGGGCGCTGGCACGTGGTTCAGAAACACGCAAATGTTCGTCGACAGATTCGGCACGAAATGGTCGTGGGAAGGGCCGCAGAGGTATATCGGTTTTGCAATGGCCATTCTTCGGCAACTTTCCAATTGCAGACTGCGCAATGTCTATTTCGTCTATCTGCTCGAGTTGAGAGCTTTGTTGAAGGTGGCGCCTTACTTGGAGAAGGAGCTCTTCTACACCGGAAATGATAAGGTACGAGTTTTCCCGACTTTTGCAATTCTAACAGGCGAATTACATCTTCACTAGCGAATGAATTTGGGAATTTTTCAAGCTAGAATTTTATTGAGGTCTCTCAAACTGAAACAGCAATTGTTATGTTTGCAATTTAATTTCAGGAAGACCAAGAAACGAAGCAAATGCTGGAGGATTTATTCGAAACGATCAAGCAATTCCCCAATCACTTCAACGAAAAGGACATGTTTACGGTAGACTTTTTGTTCAGGTCAATTTATTCCTTTTCGTTTCAGGGCGTGGATGCCCAAGCCCGAACTCTGCGAGAGGAATTCCGATCACATTTTCACAACATTTCCCGAATCATGGACTGCGTCGACTGCGACAAGTGCAGACTATGGGGAAAGGTTGGCTATTTTTCTCCCCATTGTTATTTTTGTTATTTCTTCCGACTTTGAAGAAATCTTTATTTTTGCTCATTTGTCGGTTAAAATTTTTACTTACGAAAACGGAATATTGGAAATGTTGATGAGTTTTCGATGCTGCTGCTGCAACGACATGAAAAATTCGCTATTGCTAAACGCCAAATTTCATTTTCGAAGATTAACTTATCCACAGGAAAATTGTTGAAATTTCTGTCTACAAAATTGTGTTATTTTTCAGGTTCAAGTACACGGAATGGGCACAGCGCTGAAGATCCTGTTCTCGGACATCCCGTACTCCGCGCAGCTGGCCGTGCCTCGATCGGTCGACTCCTCGGAGTCCCCATCGTCCTCTGACAGCTCAGACAAACTCGATGGCGATTCTCCCAATTCCACCTGGGAGTCGCCCTCGAGTCGAGCCCCGTTTCAGCTGACCAGAAACGAATTGGTCGCTCTGCTCCAGTCATTCGGCCGATACTCCTCCTCCATCCACGAAGTGAGCAAGTTCAGACGGGATCTCTATCCGCATTTCTCTGCACACAAGGATGGGGAATTATAGGATGTAAGTAAGAGTTGAAAGAGATACTGGTAAACTGTAAGAAGACGATGTGTGAATGGCGGATTCATAGTTAAAATATTGGAAGATGAGATCTAGAAGAAATTTCATGGGAAAATATCTATTTCGTCATTTACGAATTGTCTTATAAGACGATCTGGATTTTGTTTGGACTTCAAAGGTTTTTCTTCAGTCAAAAATGCAGATTGTCCTGTGAAAGAGTAATAATTCCCAGCATCGCAGCAGAACCCACCCAAGAAATCATTTCACTTGTCGAGTTGATAGCTCTTTCTTTTGCAATTCCACAAATTACTTTTCTGTCAAAACGATAAAAGACTCAACTCGATGTCTAGAATTCTACCCCAGAATCTAAACTCCCCAACAAAAATGCAGCGTATAATAAATGAGGTCTTTATTCTTTCGAAATAGTGCTTCTTCTTGCGATAAATTATAAAATGTTGAAAATTTTCCGAATTTCCTATACAAGAAATGACTTTTCCTGAAAATTTTCATTGCTGAATTGCAATTGTCATCATATCAGGCATATTTCCTTATCTAATTGCGCCTTTACTTCAACTAAATTAGCCCAGATATTTGGCGGCCTAGGTTTTTATTGGCTTCCTCTTTTCTCTAAGGTTGTGATTTTAGACATTTCAAGCTGTCTGTGATTTTATTCGTTTCTCATTTGCCTCTTCATTCGAAAGCCTCCAAAATGTGGTTAGAATTCGTGTGAAATATCCTTCAGAACTGTCTTGTTCTGTTTTTCATACTTCATTTGCTCCCCACGGCCATACATGTGCAAAGAGTTTTCTTCTGAAATACTTTTACCTTTTTAGTCTGATTGTAACAAATTTTACGCTAATTTCTAGACATTTAGAAAGATTAGAAGCTTTCATTGGTTATGAAATTTGTCACAGTTTCTAATTTTTCTAAATTTTCAACTTTGACAATGTAAAATACCACCAGTTCGCTACGTATTTAGTGTTTCGTTTTCTTCCATACACATTTTCAGTCATTTTTCTACGGGATCAAGATTTATTGTGAAATGACTACAAGAAGAGTTCGTGTTTGTAAATTAATTTTTTCCCGACTTGTGGCAATCAATTTTTCTTTCGAGTACCAATTTTTTAACTCAAAGATTTTATTTTATTTTGTTGTAATAGTTGTAATTATATATGGGTGTAAGATGTTTCCAATGATAATTTATATACCTTTCGAAGCCTTGTATTTCGCTGCTCTATTTATGGAAATTGTGCAATGAAGAGAGTATAAATTTAAAGATTTTTTTGAATTTATTATTATATTTTACCGATTTGATATCGTTTGATATTTTATGGGATTTTGGAGGGAATAATTTCAGTTTTGATTTTCCAGGATGCGGATTGAAAAGTGCTACTTTTGTTCGTCGCCGATCTACCCCGGACACGGCATTCAGTTCGTCAGAAATGACAATACTGTAAGTTGTTATGCTTCAAGATTAGGAAATAGATGGCAGCTATTATGTCATCAATTTTTGTGCAATTCATAACTTTGGAGTTTCTACAATGATAATGCACGGTTTATTCAAATCGAGTTTCAGGTGTTCAAATTTTGCCGATCTCGATGCAACAAACTGTTCAAGAAGAAGAAGAACCCGAGAAAGCTGCAATTCACAAAGGCGTCCAGAAGAGCCAGGGGAAAGGTAGGAGAAGAATGATTGAATGACAACCAATTGTGAGTGTTGAGGAATTGGCGAATGACGCGACGCAGGCGATGGAGCAGAGGAGGAACGAGCCGGTAAAGTACGAGAGGCAGCTCATGCACAAGACTGTCGAGGCTGCCAAGACTATCACCAAACTCAAACACAAGAGGTACGTTCATTTTTTAAAATTCGGATAAAATTTAATGTTTTAGGTACGCGAACCACATTCGAAAGACGTTGCAGCCCGGAAAGCAGGTGCAGAAGAAGGGACTGCTGGCCAAAGTCGACAAGAAACTCCATCTCATACAGGCCCCTGCTGCACAGAAGAAGAAAGTCGTCCAGGTAATTGCTTTGAATTTTATCATGACATTTACTCTGAAAGACAAGTGAAAATACCCTTCTTTTCATTATACATTAGAAGTTGACTTGCAAAAATGAACAAAATTTCAATTCTTATTCATTTTTTGTTCATTCCGTATCATCTCTGTTGGTGAGCAAAAAGTTTTTCCGAGTTTTCGTTATGGAATTTCTCAGAAAATAATGCTATTGAAAATGTCACATATATTTTTCTTAACCTTCTATGAATAAATTCCAGAAGCAGCGGGAAGAAGCGATGGAGACGAATTAGTTCTGTCTGCAATTCAGCCGAGCGGTCGGCCTCTTCAATTGTTATCCTTCATTGTTCTTGTTATTTGTTCTTCAAATTTTACGCCTTTTTCCAATGGCAATCACAATAAACATTTTTTATCAGTTATTATTTTCTGTTCAAATCTGTTGGATACCTTCCAGAATGCTTCCTCTTTCCAGGTTCCTATCATCTGTTTTCAGCACTTCTGTATTTGTGCATCTCTCTCTCTCTCTTTCTTAGCGACTTTTCGAGTGTCCAGCCTGAATGCCTCTCTGCAGCCCGGATCGAATATGTTTTCACGAGGTTTGAAGCTTTTCTTTATCCCTTTTTCATATCCTTTTGGATTGTCTGATTTTGTGAGCAGAGAGGAAGAAAAACGATCAGGAAAGATTATGAGGCAGAGAGAGACGCAGAGTCCGGTACAATTCTCGTCCTTCTCCTTCTCTTCCTCTCGTCCGGTCAGTTTTCCGTTGCGCGTTTCCGACAGCCCCCTTTCCTTTTTATTTGCTGTCATTTTTTCATTTCCTTCTTTTCTCCCTCTCTCTCTGCCTCTTCTCTATTTCCTCTAGATGCATAGAGATGACCTCGGGTATACCAACAGTGCAGAGAAATGGAAGAGAGGCTAAAGAGACAGACTCAAAGTGGGCCTTTCTACTAGAAGCCTAGATGCTACCCTCGCAAACCGTTCGCCGCCAGGCTTTATCACAGCTTCAGAGAATTGCAGAAAGAGAGTGCAAACTCCCTCTTCTTTCTTCGCATCTCTTTCTCACTCTCTGCCTCCCTACTTTCTCCGAATTCCTTTCTTCTTCTTCTTTACTTTCTTCCCTTTTTAGTAGAAGGAATGCTTTTAGACTCGCTCTTGCCTCCCCTTTTTCTCTTTTCCCTTTGACTGCGTCGATTTATAGATTTCGCCTGTTTCTGTTACTGTTACCGCAGGGTAACCCAGAAAAACCGCTGACAATCATTCTATCACTTGTGATCTGAGAAGGTCTATATTGCGCAAGTTGGTCTTCAACTCGAATTTCTCAATTACTTTCTCTTATTCCATATCATTCTTCCCGATCTTCTCACGCATTTATCTCGCATTCAGCAATTAGTCATTTGTTCAGTTATTTGTCTGAATTTGATTTTATCTGTCTTTCTTTATTTTTCTGCGTTTCTGACTAATTCTCGCTTTCAGATCATCCAGTCAGGGCTCTATGTGATTCCCCGCATTTCCTGTTGATTTGCTGCAACTTCGATGGGGAATTGCATCGGGAAGAACCGTTTGAATCGGTCGAATTGCGAAGTCGTCAAGGTCGGCAAGAATCCCGTCATCGAGAAGTCTGTGAATGGCAAGGGACAATTTACGGTTTGTTTTTAAACTATTTTTCTTCTTTTTCACTAATTTTCTAAAATGATACGATGAAATAATGCCGGAACTCTTATTTGGAATTTTTGAGGAAAGTTTTTCTCAAAAAAATCTCATTAGTAAGACTCTTTTCTATATGGTTATAAATTTTGCCGAATTTTTGTGGAGGAGAGAGCTATTGATAGCTAGGCAGTGAAGAGATAAGAAGATTGATCAGCGAAATTATGAATATTTGCTGTTCTCATGCTTTTGCCAAACGAAGTCCGCCTTCTCACTTTCACTCTGTCAGTTCGATTTCGATTTCGATTTCAAACATGTCAAAGAGCCACTCGAAAGGTCGATTGGCCGAAAGTGCATAAGTGCGGTCACACAACATTCGACTCCATCAAATATTGCATTGCAAAAAACGAGCAGCAGACACGAACAAACATGTTCCAGAAATTATACCAAATCATTGAACCAATAGTTTTTTGAGGTTGCAAATTATAAACCGAATCAAGTTAGCAAGTTTTCGAATTTCATACTGAAATGTAGTAGGAGAATTTTTAGAATACATTCTGGTTAAAAGGATGTACGAAGATCAACCTTAACTTCGAAATTTTCAAATCAAGCATGGGACAATTTCAATTTTTGATATTCTAGACTTTATGCTTTCCCCAGGGTTTAGCATTTTGGCACTTTTCGGACACAGACGCTGATTTCAATGTTCGTATCCAAGGTGCTAAGCGCTGGCTTTCCCATACGAAATTTCTGATAATGAAATTTATTCAAAAGTCTGTCGATTTTCATAAACTATAAATTAGATCAATGAGCCAGTCAATATTTATGGTTGATTTGATTTCAGGACTCTCACGTAGTCTCCCTGCCTGTTTCTTCGATCGCTTCCTCTGCGTCTTCCTCTGCCCCTGCTTACGTCGCACTGTTTGACTACGAAGCTAGGACTGACGACGATTTGAGTTTCAAGAAAGATGATGTGAGTTGGGCAACATAAAATATCAAGATAACGAAAGCATAGATAAAGGCATGAATTATTCAAATTCTTTGCCTTCAAATTTACTGCAATTTCTTTCTAAATTTTGTATCAGCTTCAATAAGTCGGATTTTAAGAAAATTCTTTGCATCAAAATTATAACTTTTTATAAGTATAACTAATCATTTTGCTGAAATATAATGAGTTTTCAGATATTGGAAATATTGAGTGATGCGACAGGAGATTGGTGGTTCGCCAAACATCGAGCAACGGGCAAAACAGGCTATGTGCCATCCAATTATGTCTGCAAGCAGGGAAGCATCGAGTCTTATCCGTGAGTTACTTTCGATAAATAATATATGATTTTTAAATTCCGCGATTCATGTTTAAACAAGTTGATCTCCAGAATATTTACAAATTTTACCCCCAAAAATATTTGTAAAAAATCAATGATAAGAAGTTTTTTTTCCTTTGGTGATTCAGGCCAATTTTCACCTTTCAATTTAAGCTTTTCTTCATCATTAATAATTGATAGTACCAACTTTTGAGATACGTTTGCTTTTTCCAATCTTCCGAATTTTCAATGTTTGCGATTCAAAAGGGTTATATATAATCTAAAAATGTGCTGAAGATTTTTCTGCTTTATGTTTAAAAAAAACTGTCCGTGAATCACTGTTTTGATATGTTTTTCTCATGGTCAGGAAAAATCAACACCTATCGAAAAATAAACTTTAGCAAGGTGTAATATTTTGTTTATCCTCTTCCAGGAAAGATTCTACTGATCGTGGGAAAGTCCTTGAAAATTCGAAATTATTGCAATAATGTTCAGATTCTACTTTGGAAAGTTGCGTCGAATCGATGCGGAGCGAATTCTGCTTCTGCCTCCGAACGAGAACGGTGCCTTCCTCGTGAGGGAATCAGAAACCAGGCCAAATGAATTGTCGCTCTCAGGTCAGCAAATGGACTATTTTTGAACGAAGTATTACAATTTTCTCGAAGCATTAGACAAATTTAGCGCAATGCACTATTTTTCGCTTTGATGCAATTGATAATTGATTATTCCCTCATCATTTATGATCAGAAATGGAAATTTATTCTCGAAATTATGAAGAAAATTGGTTCAGATTTGAGAACTCTTCTCTGAAACTTCACTCTTTGACATTCCATAATGAACTTTCAAAACGGAATAACCTAATTTTCTGTAAAAACCAAAATTAGCTCCACCTGCAAAAAGGCGTTCGGCTGATTATTTGATTCGGAGAGAGTTCTTTTTCGAAATACAAAATGGAACGCATTTGACTGGTGCTGAAATGCACTGCAATATATCAAAAGGATGACCGCGTTTGTTACTCGAATTAGTAATAGAAGGGAAAGAGGAGAAGGGAAGGGGGAAAGAGGAAATGACAACAAACAGAAGAGGAAGGAGTACAGAGGCTAATCCATTAGATAGGGAAAGGATAGGCGAATTGCAGAATTGCATATGAATAGAGGAAAGACTCGTTTGACAAGGTCGTTATGCAGATGTCCAAGATCTTTTTCATTTATAATTTCCAACGGTCTCCTTTTATGCGCACGCGATCTTCCCCTTTCGAGCTGAATGCCTTTTACCTGAGTTAGTAGAGCGTGTTCTCCTCGTTGAATAGGAAAAGGATAAACTCTGACGAATCCAATCGAATCTAATCGAATAATCCCAGCTGATTTATGCATAAAACCTAGCATGCAAATTAGGGAAACGATTTGAAATAATGGGATGATTTGCAGTTCGAGAAGGCACGACAATCAAGCACTACAGAATTCGATCGCTCGACTCAGGGGGATATTACATCGCGAGGAGGAAGGCGTTCACATGTATCAAACAACTCATCGCACACTATCAGGAAGCTGGTAACGAAGAAGTTTTCAATTTTAAAATTTCGTTATTCATCCAAGATAAAGTTGAACTTCTTGTCGTTTTACACTGACCCGTCTTCCTACAGACCTAGGGAAGACGATCGTCAGAAAGCCCTTGCGACCTAACCCCCTATGACATCTTGTTATACAATTTTATATCTCTAACCTAAAATCTTCGCTGCGCATGCTCAGTAATAACGAGAATTTTGCTCTTACGACCTACTCTCCGTATATTTTCTTCGCCTGACGAAAGTGCTCCCTAGGTCTATTTCCCTATGATTTAAAAAAATAATATTGATACGTGAAGATCAACTTTGTTTTGAGTGAAAAGTATTTAATTTCAGAAAATTTTTGAAATTATGACCAAATTTCCAGCGGATGGCCTCTGCGTCAAACTCAGTCAGCCTTGCGTCAAGATTGAAGCACCTCAAACGGCCACATTCACATACGGCAAGTCGATTATCTCCATTATTCCTATGATTTGTTGATATTCCTAGACTCTTTTGAAATGGGAATTGAGTTATCCGTTTTTCAAACGTTTACCCATAAAATTCAACCTCATAAAAATCGAGGTCGCTCGA
This sequence comes from Diploscapter pachys, assembly GCA_002287525.1. NCBI lineage: Eukaryota > Metazoa > Nematoda > Chromadorea > Rhabditida > Rhabditidae > Diploscapter > Diploscapter pachys. Next base: position 81,798 of record LIAE01006990.1, read on the forward strand.
GAGATGGCGCGTAAATGTAAACGAAATGCAAATAGGGAAGAGAGGAAAGTTAATAGATGGACTATCAGAATGAGAAAATGTACAGAAAGTTCTCAGCGATTAGAAAGTCGACAAGTTTGAACACATTTTTAAATTTATTTTCTTCAAAGCTGAATTTCTTAGCTGTGAATACGTTTTTATCAAAGAGGAGTAAGGAAAAAGAAATAACGTCTCTCAATATTGTAGTCATATCTGAATTCTTTTATCTCTTTGTTTCTCAATTCTCAACCTCGATTTTTAACGATCCTACTATTCAGATGATCAATGGGAAGTTGACAGACGATCGATCAGACTGATATCTCAAATCGGCTCGGGTCAATTCGGAGAGGTTTGGGAAGGAAGGTGGAATAACAACGTGCCCGTTGCTGTCAAGAGATTGAAACCGGGCACTGCTGATCCACATGATTTCCTCGCCGAGGCTCAGATCATGAAGAAATTACGGTGAGATATTTTTTCTCTGCATAAAGTGGTTTGTGTTTTTCAACATTTTATTGTTTCTTTATCAAATGTCTTTTTATGTGAAAAGAATTAGTTGAAAATGATAGCGAAAGACTTCATTTGGTGCACAGCTCTCGAAAGAGCCATGAATTTTGTCATAATCTCTGCTAAACAATTTAAAAAAAACTCGTGCCTTACGCATTAACGATGTAACAAATGGTGTTTTATCTTCAGACATCCAAAACTCCTTGCTCTGTATGCAGTGTGCACTCGAGACCAACCGATTCTGATCATAACGGAGCTGATGCAGGACAATCTGCTCAACTGGCTACAGGTCAAAAGGCAGCAGCGCACCGATTCACAGACTGCAGATATGATGCCTCAGCTGGTGGAGATTGCTGCACAGGTAGAAGAAATTAGAATAATCCTATCAAAGCATTATCGAAAACATGCATTTGGAAGGGCATAAGGAAAAGTATTTTGATGCAAGGTATTTTCCACCTCGGAAAATATAATAAAGCAGATTTTTTTATTTGAAAAAGAACATGTTTTGAAAATAATTTTTCATAGATTTAATTGATCACACTCAGATACAAGAATGAGAGAATCGAATTTTCAAATTTAGGTGGCCTGTGGCATGGCATATCTCGAAGAAATGAACTTTATCCATAGAGATTTGGCTGGTGAGATTGTAAAAGTGGAAAACTATTCATGATCTTCAAATTTAGCCCGCAATATTCTGCTGAAAGGCACACAGTCAATGGCTGTGATGTCTGTTAAAGTGGCTGATTTCGGGTTGGCGAGGGTTCTGAAGGAGGATGAATACGAAGCCAGAACCGGCGCTAGATTCCCTATAAAGTGGACTTCGCCAGAAGCGGCGAATTTCAATCGATTTACCTCAAAATCTGACGTTTGGTAAGTATGAATTTTGCCTTAATTCAGCAACTTCACGAAAAATCGTTCAACTCCTCTATCATGACAGAACAAAGACTCAAAGCTTTAAACAAAGATAAAGAATGACTTTTCAAAAACCCAAAGATAGAATCAAGCTTTCTGACTCGAAAGGCAAAGGGCGAGCTTTGATCAGCCCTGACCTCCATCTCTAAAGTCGTTTTTCGAGCAATTTTCACGAAATATGAACTTGGCATTTTAGGTCATTCGGAATATTGCTCAGTGAAATTGTTACGCTCGGACGAATCCCTTATCCTGGTTAGTTCGAACATAATTTTATCTAGAAAATCGATAATCTTTAGGCATGACAAATGCAGAAGTTCTGCAGAGGATAGACCAGGGTTATCGAATGCCCTGTCCTCCTGGATGCCCTACCTCTCTGTACGATATCATGACGCAGGTAACATCTAGTTTTTTTTTCTAAAGTAGAAAATAAAACGGTCGAAGGTTTCAATGTTTAAAACGAATTGTTAACTCAATTCGAGTGAATCATTGAAGCAATCTCCAGGTGATTTGACATTATTATTCAAAATAATCTGCGTTATTATCATCTTTTTCATCATGTCGTAAATAATCTATCAAAATTTTAGAAAATTGACAAAATATCAATTTTCAGTGCTGGCGAACAGAGCCAGAGACTCGCCCAACATTCGAGACTCTGCAGTGGAAACTGGAAGAACTGTTCAACTTGGATGTGTCAGAATACAAAGAGGCTTCCGTCGGATACTAGTCATGCAGAAAAGTGAAAAATATCGAACAACTCGTCGATTTCACATGTTCAAGACTTTGATCTAATTATTCGAGAATTATTTATGTGCCTGTAAATAAAATTTCATTTTTTTGTTGAAAATATGAAAGATTCGTGGCAAGAACGAGAACAATACACAATTGTAAGAAAAAAACACTTAGCACATGATTCAATTTCTATGCACAAATGAAGTGAAACAGATACTCGGGAAAATATTGTCGAGGTTATTTCCCGAGAAATCAGTAACCGTAATACTTTGGATATCGATTTTTCAATTAAATTTTTTTCCTAGCTTCCGTTAGTTAGCTTCGATATGTGGCATGTCCATGAAATTTTAGTGCTCTACAATGGGGATGTATAAATTAAAGACATTACTGAATTTGGAGTGAAAAAATTGTCTATTTTTAATTTTGTAAAACCCATTATTTGGACTTCGATCCTCTGTAGACAATCGGACTTTTAATTGGAAGCGAAAAACAGCAACCTCGAAAAGATACCATGTCACCACGACTTTTTATGAAGAAACACCAAGCCCCGCTCCCTACTTTTTTCTTTTCCCTTTTGTGTTTAAAGACGTGGTATCTTTGCGAAATGGCCGAAAAAACGTCCATATTAAAAGAATCACCTAGAAAAACATCTAGAAATTGAACCTGTACTTCAGTCTTTTGGGTTCATTAGATCTTGTGCAAATAATTTCTCCAATTTTTCGCTAAAACGAACACAGAAAGTTTGTCGAACCAGAAGTAAAGATCTATTATCTTTTTCTCTGAACTCTCTTCTCTCTTAGCTTCACACAGTCTCGTTCCCTATATAACGGGCGAGGGCCGTTCCCCTCACCCCACTTTTCGTGAAGATAGTGTGACGTTAGAAAAAGTGGGGGAACGGCCCTCACCCTTTCTCTCTTCTCGGCTCTCTAACACTATCGATTAGCAAATGTGCGTTCTCCAAACGAAATTTTAGTTCCATTCAATCTGTATGTTTCCGATACGGAGTCTTAACTTGATATGCCATTCAAATAGTTATTTTCACTTCTAAATCATTACTTTAAGAAGGAAAGTTCTGTTCACTTTTTCAATATTCATTTCCCCTCAAGCTTTATATTTCGATTTGAAAGAAAAATAATGATGATTCATTGCTCTATTTCACATCTTGTCTTTTCAGACATCGTCTAGCTGCGTTATTTTTTGTTATTCGAACCATTTGAATGCCTATTTTTTCCTTTTTTGTGAACTGTCATTCCATCTTATCTTTCATGCTTGCCTTTTTATAAACATTTCTTCGAAAACTAATCTCTCAAACGGCAGTCGTTTCTTCTATTTCCTATCCTAAGATCGATTTTCCAACTTAAAAATGAATTTCAGATATCGTATCTCACTCAAATAATGTCCATCTAAATTGGACAAATCTCGACGTCTAAATCGTCGTATTTCAAATTGAATCAACATATTTGGACTAGAAGTCTACAAATTTATCTATTAAGAGAAGACAATAAAATCATAGTGAGTTTCAAATAAGCAATTCTCTTACGAGTCGCTCCACGAATAAACTGAATTATGTTAGAGGAAAATAAGTTCATAACTTATTTTTAAATGAGATTTGCTGAAAATAAGACTTGTGAAATGGATATAGAAAAAAGGGTAATCTGAAAATTTCAGCCACCATAAGAACAAGGAAAGGACGTTTGGTTGGGATATTAGGAAGGACAAGTTCTCTAAAATGGAACATCAATATGAATATGAACTCGGACATGTCATATCTCGATTGTTGTATGGTGAAGCAACTGAATAACGTGTTCCTTCAAAATTATGGAGTAAGATATCTAGAATATGTGGAAATTATAATAAATAATTTAGACAAACAGAAGGCTTGGAAAAGTCGACACACGCCTAAGAGCATTCCTATTAGCGAATGAGAATAGAAAAGGTGATCTGCTGATGAAAGGCTCCTAGAAAAAAGCACCACTTTTTCGAAGAAATAGTATGAGGGAAAGAAAAAAAGATAGGCAAAAGTGGTGCCTTTTTCTATGAGCTTGATGAAGTAAGCTAATGTCATTAAAGTTAATATGAAGAATAAAATTGTTCTAAAAAATTTCACAAAAAAGTAACTTGAGTAGTTGCGAAAAATTGGAGATCTAGAGATATTCGTGCGTGTGTGTATGGGAAATAATCATAATCAAAATATTCAGATGGCCGAATTAAGCCCCATGATCATTATTGATATGCCAGAAAGCACCGAAAATGAGCAATCGAGAAGAAATCGCTTTCGACACAACGGAATAGCGGTATACATAAAAGCAACTGAATAGATAATATTCACTTTTTCAAGACGGCATCATTGGTGAAAATTGGCGTGGTCATAGCCATCGGCCTCCTATTGCTTGGCGGCTGGGAAATCGGGAGCAGGTAAATACGTGCATATTAATTTATGGCCTAATTAAGACAATTTAGATATGTTCAAGCGAAATCGAGGTCATTGCGTGCGCTAAAAGATGACCCAGTTGCAGTCAACCCTACTAGAAGATGTAGCCAAAGAATAAAGGATCGCAATGCTGGACAAATCCGCTACTTCTACAGTTCCATCAAACATTGCTGACGAATCTACACTACGACGGGGTACACGAGTGAAAGGAATGAAGAGAAAGGGATCAGAGGAGATGGAGGTTGAAATGAAAAAACAACGCCTGGCAGAAGAACTTCGTTGTGCGGAGGAAGAAGAAATCGAAGCTGAAGAAGAAGTATGCTACATGGACACAACTGCAGCACAAACGGACAAGGATGATTCTGATGCATTATGGTTCCACCCTATTGCGAATTTTTCCCTCCTTGAAGTAATTGTAATTTATTTTAAACATAACATTATAATATTACAGAGCATAGAAAACTGGGACGATGTTACGAACCTTATCATCGACGATGGTTTGAGAAAGAAATTTTCTGAAAGAACGTAGTGTGCGTGTGTGTGTGTGTTATTGTGTGGCGGGAAGAGATGTTCGTCTACCTCCTCGTGGTACTTCCTGGATGTCCCTCAAAGGATAACTGAACGACGACAACAATTTGATCTATGAAAATCTCGATGTATTTATTCATTTTATTTGAAATTTGAAATAGATAATAAATGATGTATAAATAAAGGAAAAAGAACAAAAATCAATCATCGTACTTATATGTTTAAATATATCTCTTTGTAATTTCATTCATTCTTTCATCTTATCATTTGTCATTACTGTTCGTGCTCAACAATAAAATGATTGCAATATTCTGATCTCCTGGTCATCAGTCAATTTAAGAAAACAAAGAAGGAATCACCGTAAGAAACACCTCCTGATTGGGTTGTGAGTGGAGAGCAGGTTCGTCTTCGGAGTTTGCCGAGAGGACACATTTTACCAGGCTAAGAGCACAACTAATCGCATCACTTCTCCGATTTATCAATTGCACATTAGTCACATCACTAGAAAAAGATAAATTCACGTTGGCCAATAAATTTACTTCGCTTCTAAATGCTACATTTACTGATAAGATAGCCATTTTGATGAAGCATTCTAGTTATTTATTGCCATTTTCTCGAAAATGCATGTCATTTCAACTGATAGCAGTCGAATTTTACGCTTTCCTTTGAAGTAAACATTAATTTACGATCAAAAAAGCGGGTTAGAATTCGTTTAGGGTGTGCTCATACTACGGTTCGACTCGGGCAAGCAAAAGAAAATAGTATCCGAAAGTGAGAGAGATGCTCTTTTCGTTTCTCACTTTTGTATACTATTTTTTGTCCGCCCGAGGCGAGCCGAAGTATGACCACACCCTTAGATTCCGAGATAAGCTCTCTACTATGAATAACTTGATTTTCTATGACTCCTAATATTATGAAAAGAGCTTCCCAAATGATATGGAAAAAGTATAAAAGGAGGAGTAAGGATGTCTTTGAACGAGTTGGTTCAACAAGACGCATACCATCAATCTACCAAAATGCTCAAAACTGTCCTAGTCATATTTCTAATACATTCTGGATATTCATTAGCCAAACAGTAAGTAATAATCAGTCAATGGCTTGTTGTAAGAGGCGTTTGAAGTTTTGCCTGGAAATTCCTCGAAATATTTCTGAAGATTTTGAAAGAAAAATGTATTCCAAAGCTTGATCTCATCTTTCA